>JAJJWX010002761.1:0-18813 GCA_023529315.1 Papaver bracteatum | reverse complement strand
GCCATGGCCCCTCATTCCATGCCACCATGCTGTCCTTCCCATCACGGCTACCAAAGTGAAGGCGCGAAACAATCAACGGTTGCCCTTCAATCCCAGGAGCAAATCCTGGCCACCTAAGGTCTCCTCACGACTTTGGCTCAAAACCCTAGCTTGGTCACGCACCTAGCCAAAGCTAGCCACGCTATACGCTCATGGAAAACCCTTGTCCCCACACGCCAAGCCAAAAAAAAAACCTAGCCTAAGCTAGCTGCGCCATGCCAAACACACCCTTCCTTGGCCTTATCTATGCTAGTCACACCATGCCAAGCCATACGCCCTTGCCTTGGACATATCCAGGCCATGCACCCATGGAAAATACTTGGCCCCACGTGCCCAAACCACGCCAAGGAATGCCATGCCAACCTAATTTCTCCAAGGCATGCCATTTTAGCATGGCCATGCGGCCATCCCTCCTGAATTCTTTCTGAGTTTTGATTTCGGGCTGTTTTCCCCTCCCGAAAGAGTTCAAAACCTAAATATCCTCGCGGAAGGAGATAGGGAATTCTCTTCCGGTTGATTTGAGGGGCGGACCGTCAAAATCCGAGTCGGTACTAGAATTCTACAACGATTCTAGTAAAGGGCGCTAATTAGGGTTTCTAAAACAAAGGCGTGCGTCCATCAACGACTACCCTTCAATCCCAGGAGCAAATCCTGGCCGTCTAAAGTCACCTCATGACTTTTGGCCCGAAAACCTAAGTTTGGCCACGCCAAACCATGCCATGCCAACGGTATGCCAACCTAGTCACGCTACCACATTGGCCCTTACTACCAAAAGGAAGGCGTGCAACGATCAACGGTTGCCCCACCTCTCAAGATGAAAAATCTCAACCGTCGAAGGTCACCAAGATAGCAAGTTTCCCGAGCCTGACTAGCCAAGCCACTACATGTTTTCCAAAAACATTCAAGACATCAACACAAACTGGGGGATCCTTTTTGGGTATTGGTTTGGCGGTTTATAGCGTGCGGCGTACACTACGCCCTTCATAAGGAAGTGTCATAAGGGTGAGGCAGCTAGTAAATATGGGAAGTTATGTGGGAAACCTTCATGGGACATAAAGCCGTGCGTTAACAACTTTATGGAACATCAATTCCATAACGGTTCCATGAAAAACTATTTCATGTTAACCACTTTATGGAACATGAAGTCCATGCATACGGTTACCACCTCCTCCCACTTACTTCCCCACTCCTTAATGAGACTAGGGTACGTTTCTACTTCGACTTGTATAAATAGGTCTTACCTATTTCCATTTGGACAACAAGTTCATTCGGACTAGACAACACTCAGAAATACTTACTTGCTATTTATCCTTGTGAGCACTCTTACTTTTCTGATAACAAGTCATAGTAACCCAACTGCTCTTCCAGAATCAACTATTCTGGTCTCACCACTTTCCTTTCTTCCCTTCCCAAAACCAACCCATTCTCCTCCACTTTGTGACCGAAGCAAGTCTGGAACGACCATTTCTTGGTTTAGGCCGGACTTGTACAGATTGATCTCTCGGATCTAAAGTACTCCCTTGCAGTACATTGTTTTGGGTTTAAACTTTGTATCACCTTCACACCCGCAATTACCGAAATCAGCAGAAACTATTTTCACCTATAAACACATGGATTATTTAAGAATCCCCAAATGACAATTTTCAGGGAGATAAAACCCTTAAAATTGCACAAAATAAACTCCCACAAATCATAAAATTGTGATTCACTAATTGAAATTCATAGGTAATTTACGTAAGAATCATAAACAAACAAGATCAACAAGAACTTGTTTTGTTAGAAAATTTTTGGGAACTGAGATATGGTTGAGGAAGAAGGAAAACGTTATGTTTCCATTAGTAAAACTTGAGATTTGTTTTTCTAGCTGGTAGCGAATATAGTAGTTATCATGAGAGTGGAACTTCAAGTAGAGGATGTTTTAAGTTTTGATGGAGGTATGAAACAGTAAAGAAGAGGTCGTGGAAGAGGCAAAGTTACAAGTGTTATCTTCACCGGACACGTTAAATGGAAAAGTTAGTAAATAATTTCAAATCCATTTTATAGTTAGTCATTTCACACACTTAACATATTCTATGGTTGTCAAGACGATCAATGACGGTCCGTGACCGAAACTTTAATTAAAAAAACATTGTGACCTAAACGCAACTCTGGTCACTTTGTTGTGACCCAAAGTTAAAATATCCCTTAATCATATCAAAACTAGTGACAAAACCCCTAGGTGAAAAAACTAGTGATAAGAAAAAACCAGTCATATTATTTCTATCAAATAAAAACCGTTTCAAATAAAAGTTGCACAAAAACCCCAAGTCAAATAATTTTGAGTAAATTTAGGTTTTTTTATTTTTGTAAAAGCCAAACATAACCTTTTACCTTCTCTTCTTCTTCTTCTTCTCTCATTTCTTTTTCTTCTTTATTCTTTCTTCGTCTCCTTTTGTGCACCACAATCACCACCAGTAGCAATAATAGATCTCACGAACACCAGCAGCAACACCTCCGTCACCACAAGCAGCAACACCTATGGTGATTTCATCGATCAATTATGGATTTCGTCGATTAATTTTTTTAGGGATTTCGTATAATAACAACAGTAGCATCAATTAGGATTTAAATCGATCTCAATCAACTATGGGATGTTGCTTATTTCCTTCTTGTTTCTCGTGCTAGTAATAATGGCGGAAGAACCAGTAGTGAATTCTTGTTGCGCTAAGGTATGGTTTCTCAACTAAACTCTTCCTGTTCAGGGTTCCTATCTTAATGGAATCTCAGCTCATTTTGTCATTCTTATTTTTGTACTATGTGTTTGTGAATCAGTGGATAGCGAAAAGGAATTCTCTACGAGAAGCCGTCAATCTTCTTAGTCAGTGAAAGGATCAGATTGATGATTAGAAGATTAATATCTCAAAAGTTTAGTTGAATGTCATCTTTATTGGAACAATTTGTAGCTAGGTTAGGGATTTTTTCCAAGAAATCCCTGATTTTAGTCATTTCGTTGGAGATACCTAGAAAATAACGGGTTTCCCCAATTTTTTGTTGTTGCAGAGCTGTAGTATCTTTGTATCTTCCCATAGTTCTGTGAATGTGAATGTGAATCTTTTAGCTTTTCAAAATGTCTTTGAATAACCTAATTGTTAGCCAATGGAAATGAAACGACCTCAAATTGTATGACCACTTGGTATAATTGGAAATGCATTTTTAATTTTAGATTCAAAACACCGAACTCTTGAAAATCCAATCACTGGTGATATTGCAATTGAGAAACAAGAACTCAAAATCGATGTAGTCTTAGATGGTTGTATTGAAATTACAGATGAGGCCTGAGTTGCTATTACTGTTGAGAAGAAGAATGGGTCTGATTCAATGAAATTGGAGGAGCTGTGCATTACAGATGAAGTTAATGTGAGAAGAAGGTGTATCTGAAATTGGAGGAAGTTAATGTGAGAAGAAGGAGCTGTGCATTACAGATGAAGTCAATGAAATTGGAGGAGCTGTGCATTACAGATGAAATAGTAGGCCTGCAATTTATTGAACAAAACTAGTGAAGTTAAAACTATTGGTGTGTCGTATCAAGAGTTGGAAGTTATTAACTCTTCCGAAAGCGTAAAGGGTACTAGAAATGCAAACGCATGAACCGTATATCTATTCGGCCATCCGAGGAATATATGTTGTTGTTCTCAATTTGTACCAACTGTTCTTAGACCCACAGATAAACCTTGTAATGTCCATTTTTTCACTTCCCGGTGTTCTAGCTTTTAGAGCAAACAAGTGCTAAATGTTTAATGTCTGTCCTAAAATGCAGGAGGTGACTACTGTTTGCAATGGAACTTTGTATGGAAATGACAATCAAAGATGCAAAGAAAAGCTTTAGAAAGTTTATGATGTAAGTTGCCTATGTCATGAAATTCTTGATTTGTTGTGAAGCACTCTCTTTTATCCTCTTTTTCTTTTTTGTATTTGTTGCTCTTAATCATTTTCTTTTTGGTTTGTATTGGTTTGTATTCGGTTTAAGTTTATTTCAAGATGTCCAAAAAATCACTCAATGTATGTTCGATCTGTAACTCTTTGGTTCCTTCTATGTAAGCAAGTTATCTACGATATGGGCCTACACTCCTGAACCTTGGCTTCATTATGTAGGGATCGATTTTGTCCTAGCGAGTTAGCGAGCTTTTCACCATTCTCCATTCCGAATATTTCTTCGTATATTTGCTTGGTATGTCACGTGTTTTGCGAAAGTTTATTGGGTTTAAAACTACAAAATTCGTATTCCTGACGGCAATCAAGGAGTGTCTCTGTGTACTTTTATCCAAGCGAGGTTGAATGTTCGAGTCAGATGTGCCTCGGGGTGAGAATGTTGTCATTAGAAACCTTCATCTTGTTTTTTGACACCTGGGTAGGGGCTACTCTCTTCCTTATGTGCAGCTTTCCGTAATATGTTAATATGGAGATTGTTCTCGTGAAGAATTCTTTACGATTATTGCCTCTTTTTTTTATCTAACTAAAATTTCATTCTAGTTGTTCGAGATCTCGGGCATTGGCATTGCCATCTTACGCTATGGTTACCATAGCATTAGCAATCACATTTTACATTGGTTTGAACTTCGTGGCAACAGCTCCTCCAACCTCCTTCAACATTGTATAAGGTAAACCTTTGGTCAACTCTTCTAGAAGCAAGTAATTTGTATTTTTGTCTTTCTGGATTTTGGTGTTGCTGCTTCAGTTCACTACAGGTGGTGATGCTGATATTGGAAGCTTGTTGGCTTATTGTTGTTGTTGTTAGAGTGATGAAACCAATTATGGTTTCATCGTATTTATGATGAAACCAAAATCGGTTTCATCGTATTTTTGGGTGGTGGTGGGAGGTTGCGGTGCTGGTGGCAGTACGGTGGGTGTTGGAGGTGGTGTTGATTGGTAGCGGTGGCTGGCAGTGGTGATGCAATTGCTCATTATTGGTTGGTGGTGGTGTTAGTGGTATGGCAGGTGTTGGCGGTGGATAGTTGTGGTGATGGTGGTGGCGCGGTGGTTGTGGTAGTTGGTCACAGTGGTTGGCGGTGGTGTTGGTCGCGGTGGTTATTGGTGAAATGAAAATATGTGGAAAAATGATGAAACCAATTTGGTTTCATCTATTTTTGGTGAAACCAATTTTGGTTCCATCATTTTTCATTTTTTCATCATTTTTCATGAGAAATTGTTTGCACGAGAAATTTTGGTTCCATCATTTTTTTCAGTTTGGTTTCATTATTTTTTCTCATTTCAGTTTGGTTGTATCATTTTTTCTCATTTCATCATTTTTTTCTCATTTCAGTTTGGTTTCATCATTTTTTCTCATTTCAGTTTGGTTGCATCATTTCAGTGGTGGTGGTAGGTGGCTGTGGTGGCGGTTTTTGACGGTGGTGGTGGTGGTGTCGGAGGCGGCGGCGGTGGTGGTGGCGCTACGACGGTGGTGGTGGTTCTGCTGGTGGTGTTATTTTGTGGTGGTGATAATATAATAGAAATTAATGGTGGGATTGATTTTTATTTTTGTTGGGGTGATTTAAAATTAAATGTGGGGTTGTTTTTATTTTTGTTGGGGTGATTTAAACTAGAAGGATAATATAGACCGTTTATGTTAAATGGGGTTTTTGTGAACAATTTGTTTTGTTGGGGTTTTTGTACATGGATAGTGACACCTTTGGGGTTATAACCCGCGCGCCGTAATCATATTTCTATGAAGTTTTCCTTACACCTAGATCAATATGAGATTGGAAACAAAAAATAGCAACCAATTTTACTTTAAAGATGAGTTTTTAGCTCTTAATTAATCACTACGTATGATGTGCAGATTAACCTAAACATGTGACACGACTATGCCACACAATAACTATCGTCAACGGAAAGGATTGTCGGCATGACATGCACACAAGAAGATTTGCCATGGTGAAGGATTCACCCCAATCCCAGATGTGAGCCTTATATGTTCCCTTTTAGGTCGCAGTTCATGTGTGGTAGGAGGGCAACGCTCCTCCCTTAACTGTTAGATGTAGCATGTAAAGTATGTCATTATTAGAACCAAAGGCCTTCGGCTGGTTTCCTTTGGTGGTTTGTTTCCCCGAGCAGTGTAGAAATGTTATCACCCGGTACGGATCACGGGTTACTTTCTAGTTATTAGAGAAGGAAGGAGAGCCAAAAAGGACACCCACCGACCAAAACAAAACTGAGGAACAAAGGTTTAGAATAGGCTAAACAGGAAAGAACAACCCAGAAAAGAAAAAAGGAATTCAAGGAGAATTAAAAAATAACTCCTTCCAATTTAGAATAACATTACCAACAGAGATACTAGCCATGCAAGGGGAGTATGCTGCCCATTTAAACACCAGTAACTTAATATCATTGATGAGATCTTTCACTTTACGCTCCCCTAGTGACTTGTTGCCGTTCGTTGGAATCCAAGGTGTCTCCACGAGAGTGTTAACATGCATTGGAAAGAGGCTGATCAGAACCATATCGAATAAGACTTGCATTTTTCATGTTCTTAGATCAGATGAAACTTGCTTTTATCTTTAAAGACTAGATACTATTATTTCCCTGTCATAAATAATATCGATGAACCAAACCCAAGCACGTAGCTTAAGTCAAGTTTCGGACAGTCTTTTATCTCTAAGAAATACAACTGAATGCAACCTGATGGTTCAAATTGCTCCCATTCCAAACGTGGGCTGCGAGGAGTTTCAAGTTCCAACCGTTTTGCGTTTTGGTTTTGACACAATTTTTTTTTACTAGCATTAGAAATAAACAGGTAATCCGCGAGTATTTTCAAGGAGTTTGTGCTGTGGGAGCAATCAGTTACACTACCTCGAACGAAGAGCTTCTACAGTTGAAGATATCGTCAAACAGTTGAAATCCAAAGAGAGAAGATCACATCACACCCGGGTTGCACAGACGCGGACGCGTTGACGCGGACACTACAAAATTCTCAAAAAATTAAAACGCGGACATGTATATACATATTTTATTTATATATATAATTATATATTTATACAGCAAAATTAAGTGTTTCGATCCTAAAAATTAGAAAATGATGCTACATGTATATGAATTTCAAAAGAAAAAAAGAGATCATTTGTTTATACAATCGATGGTCGGGCAATCAATCACTGTTAGACACATGGCATAATCAAAATGCATTCTTAAAACAATACATGCCCAACAAACGGTATACGTGATGTCATTTCCAATTACAAAATCTTAATAAAGACCTAAATGATTGATCTAAATGTTTGTATTTCTTCATTTAGTTAATAATAGTAAAAATAATGGAAGAAGTATCAATGAAAATGAAAAAAAAAATGCTTCAAATCCGAGTCATCGGCGCGTCCAAACAAGACGCGCGCAGGAAGCACAAATTGGTGTGTCGGACACGCATCGTGTCAGCGTCAAACGCGAGTCGGACGCGGACACGGCACAAAAAATGGAGCGTCCATGCAACCCAGCATCACAGTCATTTGATACAAACATGGAGACTAGAAATATGTAACCAAAGAGAAATGAGGCTCAGTAGTATACGACCGAGTCCATAATGAAGATTTCACAAAAATCCATTTTTCTCTCAGCTTTTGTATTTGATAACGGGTTACGGGAGTGATCTCCCATTCCAGAAGAAAATTTAGATATTAAAAAATCCAATTTTTGAAACTATAATAGCTCTTTGACAGCTAATCCTTTGCGGCAGGTACAGTTGTGAGATGATGTGTCTGTTTATTAGTTCCACATCATCAAATAAAAATAAGTAAACTTACTTCTCAGTTTAGAAAACCGTTTCATTTTCAAGCAGCCTCCGCTGAATTGTGTCTCAAAAAAATCATCATCCCTAAATATAGCATAAATCTATTAAGGTACTGTATGAGAATGATAAGATATAGTGTGATTCACAGCAAAAAAGAAGATATGGTGTGATTGAAAAAAATGGATCTTTGAATTTCTCAAGAACTCAATCTGTCAATTTCTCTGTTTTTCTTCAATCTTATTCCTCTCTTCATCAAATTTCTGCAATCTTTAAATAACCAATTTGAACTGCAAATTAATCTCAATTCCTTTAAAATTTCAGAAAAAATAATAGATCATTTTCATATACAACATACAGTATTAGGTTATAAGAAGGGACAATATTTTTCATAGCTTCTTATCTGATTCCACTTTAAATTGATCACGGAAATATCCGTATTTAGGGTTAAAAAAAAAACCCAAGGATTTTAAAGAAGAAAATAAAACGACTGTAATTATTTGGATTTTAATCCATAACAGATAAAGTAACACACAAACGGATTCATGCAATTTTTAATGGTGTTGTGTTTGCCTGTGTTTTAACGGCTACCGATCGTCTGTAACGAAATGAGCCTGTTCCTCTGTTCCTACGAATCACCATTCGACACGTGTCTAACTTTTAACTACTGTAATTCAAATTTAATTTAGACGATTTTCACGGAGAAAAAATAAAAGGAAATAGTTTCTTCATTGATTAGGCTACTGTTATTTCGATCCGTAGTTAAACCATTAAATTTCTTCAAATCCATCACATAAATCAGGGTCATTGCCACCACCACATTTCCCAATGTGATTATGAACCTGATCTACTATCCCATTTCCATACAAGAAATATTAGTTGCTAGTCTTATAAAAAGAATTAACCATTTCTGAATCATATTTCTCCTCATAAAAAGTCTCTTATAATTCTAGTTGTAGTGCAAAATTGGGGATCATGTAGAAAAATTGAAGGTGGAAAGTGGAGTTCGCCACTAAAAATATAAGATGGCTGTGTGTCCAATTTTAATGAATTTTGGGTTTCCTTGGGAGAATGCCATTGACATCCATATTGCTACGTGATCATAGACTCAACCGTCCAACGCATACACTTTGCAACTCCTTAACCGAAAGGTTTTAATTCACCAACAAAAATTGCTTATAAACCCTTCATTCAGACGATCCCAAAATGGCCTCCCACATAAACCACTTCCATTTTGGTAAAATTTAATTTTGTGTTTGTCTATTCATAGGACATGTGTAGTTACTATCTGTTCAAGGATATACCCATTTGGATTAATTGATAGAGAACTAATTTAATGCAAATAATCCCATTTGTTGGAATATATGTCACCTACCACTATGGTTGTTAGGTATGGACTCATGTATGGTAGGTAAGCCTCCATGGTGGAAGCCTCCATGGTAGGTAAGCCTCCATTGTGAAAGCATCCATAGTTGGTTTTGTAAGCCTATAAATAGGTATTTGTAGTATCATTTGTATTCACCCAAAAATGAGTGAGTTTGGGTCCTTAGTAAGTGGGAGTTGAGAGCTCTACTTATGTGAGTTTGTGTGTGTGGAGTTTTTAAATCATCTCAGTGATTACTGATGATCAATATCATTCACCTTACGGGGTTTTGTCAGTGGACGTAGGAGTTAGTGCCGAACCACTTTGATCTCTTGTGTCTTTTTTATTTACATCTGATCCTTATTCTTATCATAAATCTAATATGGTATCAGAGCTCCGAAGTTTCATTATACCCAATTTGCAGAGAAACCCAATCTTTAGTTGCTGTCGATGTAACCAACTTCAATTTCAGATGGTGGTTATTAGAAAATGACCACCACTACTCTGCAGATCACTCGTTACATACCAAAACTGAACCCCTTTGAGATACCGGAGAACACCACCATTCGATCGGTGATATATATTAGAACAAATCCCTACTTCCTTCAAAGTCCGACCACATTACCAGTTCTGCTCGTCATTCTCTGACCACCAGCATGCACTCAACTTGTTCGCTGACCAATCCAACACAACTTCACTTCCTTCTTGTTCTATATCCCAGCTGAGCATCACGTCCAAACGGGATGGATGGCAATAGTCCCGTATAAAGCTAGCCAACATCTCCTTGCCTTGTCGCGGCAGCACCGCTTTCCATTCTGAACCTTCTCGACTTGTAACACAGCCGTCATTGCATGTCCATTTCCACGAGTACAACACCAAGCACCTTGGATTATCAATTACTTAGCCTCTGTTCGTCCTAGCTTTTAAGAATTTCCTTGAACCTAAACATCACAGACTCCACAGTAAACAAGCAACCCCGGGATCATTTCTTCGCTGCTTCCATCGATCGCTGCCGCCTTTGACAGTTCAAACCAATATCCAACTTCTATTGAGCCACAACACCATGTATTGTTGCGGCCAATCATTCCCCATTCGAGTACACATCAAATATATTCTTGGCAGCATAAATGAAATCAACCAACTAATGCTTCCTAGTCATTCTCCATCTCGGCTTCAACTCCATTCGGCCATGTCCGCAAATTCCAGCTCAATTAACATACATCAAGAATACCCATCGAACGCGTGGATATAAGCATCAGGTTCTCAGTTTAGCAACCAGCAACATCAGTTTCAAACAAATCCCACTGTGGGTCATCGAGGCATCTCCACTGGTTGCATCCATCGCCGAAGTTCATCTATTAGCTCACTCAAATCACCCATTACCATCTCCTTAACCTGTAAATTCTTTGTGTACAACTCTAGCTCTATCTTCTATCAAACATCATCATCTATGTTCGTGTTTAAACCCCAACTCTTCTCGACATTAATAGCAGCAACTGTTAGAATTACCTCTAAACGTATAATGAAAGAAAGTCGTGGGATGTCGCTGGGTTTTTACAGTCAAATACAAGGCAAATGGTGAAATTGAACGCTTTAAGGCAAGATTGGTTGCTAAAGGGTATAGCCAGACTTATGGTGTAGATTATAATGAGACATTCGCACCGTAGCTAAAATGAATACGGTGTAGTCTTGTTGTCTCTTGCTGCAAATTTGGGTTGGCCATTGCAACAGTTTGATGTCAAGAACGCCTTTTTACATGGAGATTTGTCCGAAGAAGTGTATATGCAGCTTCCACCAGGAATGATGGAGTCAGAGTTGCATAACGGAAAAGTTTGTAGGTTAAACAAGTCATTGTATGGTCGAAACAATCTCCAAGGCGTGGTTTGGAAGATTTACCAAGTCTATGAGAGCATTTGGTTATCGCTGAGCAAATTCAGGATCATACTTTATTCTTAAAAAGAAATCGAGGTAAGATTACAAACTTTAGTCATATATGTAGATGACATGATAGTTACAGGAGATGATCCAGAAGAAAGAAAGGCTCTCCAAAATTATCTATCAAGTGAATTTCAGATGAAGGATCTTGCTTCTTTAAAATACTTCCTTGGAATTGAAGTATCTCAATCAACAGAAGGAATATTCTTGTCACAAAGAAAATATGCCCTTGATTTGTTGGAGGAAACAGGTAATGACAAAGATGTCAACTTTGTAGATACACCAATGAGAGCAGGTTTGAAATTATGTTCGGATGGCAACCAAGTACCTGTTGATAAAGGAAGATACCAAAGGCTCGTGGGTAGACTAATGTACTTGGCACATACAAGACCCGATCTTGCATATGCATTGAGTATTGTTAGTCAATTCATGCATAATCCTGGAGAACCACATATAAATGCGGTAATGCAAATCCTAAGATACCTGAAGTCTGCTCCAGGAAAAGGGATCTTGTTTAAGAAAGGTCAAGATTTCAAAAGTATGGAGGCATATACTGATTCTGACTATGGTGGGTCATGTGATGATATGAGGTCTACTTCGGATATTTTACCTTCGTTGGGGGTAATCTTGTTACATGGAGAAGCAAAAACAAGGAGTTGTTTCACGATCAAGTGCAGAGGCTGAATGGCGAGGTATGGCGCTGGGTATCTGCGAAGTTATGTGGTTAAAATGTCTGCTAAGCTCAATTGGGGTATCCTCCTGGGAAACCAATTGCTTTGTCTCAACGATAACAAAGCGCGTGTGATATTGCACACAATCCGATTCATCATGATCGCACAAAACATGTGGATATAGATAGGTTCTTCATTAAAGAGAAGTTGGATAATGGGATCGTGGAGTTACCTAGAATTAGATCGAAGAAGCAATATTATTCTAACTAAAGCGATTCCAAGTAAAATATTTACGAAGTTTGTTGGCAAGCTAGGCATGAGCGACATATATGCACCAGCTTGAGGAGGAGTGTTAGAATTACCTCTAAACATGTTCTAAACATGTAGATTATTCTAGAAACAAAGAATATAAGGTAAGCCTCCATAGGCATAGTTATTTTCTTCTCTTTGTAAGCCTATAAATAGGCATTTGTAGTATCATTTGTAATCATCCAAAAATATCAAAAACATTGTATTCTTGTTATCTAAACACTCAATCAATGAATCTCTCTATTTTGGTTCAATATTGATATGGTATCGAGCAAGGTTAAGGATCCTTGTATCTAGTATTGAACCATGGGAGATTCAGATATCTGTAAAATTCTAAAACCACAAAACCTTCCGACACAATTATTTTTCAATCCGATGGGTCATCGTTCAAGGCAGAATTACTTTGGATGAATCAAATTATGATATGTGGTCTCAAATCATTGAGATGCATATTGCTGAGAAGGAGAAGATCTCCTTTATTCGCGGTACGTCTCCAATTATATCTAAAAATGATGACAAGTATGATAAATGGTACGCAGAAAATCAAAAGGTCAAGAGATGGCTATTAATGTCTATGTCACCAGAAATAATGAAACGATATATTCGTTTACCTCTTTCGTGAGATCCGGGATCTTTGTTTCTAAGGCTTTCTATGATGGAGCAGATGAACTACAAATTTATATCTTAAATCAAAGGGCTTTCTACTGCTAGGCAAAATGGTAGACCACTCCCGGTCTATTATGGGGAATTAGTAGAAATCTTCAGTGAGATAGATCACCGTGATAAGGTGATTATGGAAAATGAAAAAGATGTTGAACTATATCGAAAATCAGTTCAACGTATGAGGGTGAATATTTTTTTGCTGGTTTAGACAGTGAATTTGAACAAATACGTGGGGAAATTCTAAGGAAGGATCCCATATTTGAATTAGAACCTTGTTATGCTTTGGTACGACGTGAATCTGTCCGGCATACTACAATGAACAAAGGAACTGAAATTGATACTTCTGCAATGGCAACCCGTCGTCAATACAACATTAAAGATAAGTCCGCCACCTGCAATCATTGTAATAAACGTGGTCATACCAAAGACAACTGCTTTGAGATTGTCGGGTATCCAGATTAGTGGGATAAGCGCGATCCCGAAAAAGAACTCGTTGCAGCAGACATGTGGTTAGCAATCTAACATCCGCTATGAAACAACCAATGGTAAGGTTTTTAATGTTTCGCAAGTTGTTCCTAATAAATCATGGATAATTGATTGGGTTGCGAGACCATATGAATTTTGATTCCAGACAGTTTCTCCTCTTAAAACATCCATACACAACTCCGTTTGCACAGCAAAGATGGATCTTTGGCTCCGATGATTGGAGAACAATCATTAAATCTTACTGATACATTGAGTCTAGATTCAGTTTTAGTCTTTCCCTCTCTAAGTTATAATCTATTATCAGTTTCCCAAATTACTAAAGTCTTACATTGTGTTGTTATTTTTTGGCCTAATTCTTGTGTGTTTAAGGACATCCGAACACTTGAACGATTGGATCTGGGGTTAGAATAGGAAAGCTCTACTATCTAGATTTGGCGTCAAAAATTTCATAAAGATTATCTAATGCTTTAGATGTGAATGGTACTCAGGGGGAGAGGGAGAAATCGCAAATTTGGTTATGGCATAGACGGTTAGGGCATGCTTCTTTTGGCTACTTAAGAAGGCTATTTCCTAGTCTATTTTCAAAGGTTGATGTTTCTAGTTTTCAATGTGAAGAATGTGAACTAGCTAAAAGCCATCGTACTTTGTTTCCATCAATTTTAAATAAAAGTCCTATTCCATTCATGATTATTCATTCTGATATTTGGGGGCCGTCTAAAGTTAACACTCTTGGAAGCGCACGATGGTTCGTCACCTTTATTGATGATTGCACTAGGATGACATGGGTTTGCTTGATGAAATCAAAAGATGAAGTGAACAATTTATTTTAGAGGTTTCACAAATTAGTCATGAAATTAGCCGGACGTTGTAACTCTCTGTTCCTCGAACTCCATAGCAGTCGTCAATGGCAGAAACGACATTAATCATGAAATTAGCCGCATGGTGTTGCTGTTCAAGAGTGCCTCACCAACATTATTGTTCAAGTTTTTATCACTCCAAGTCCTCTTTTAAAGATCCTTCAAGTTGTACACTACATTTCTCTCCGTGTTTAACTTGAGGGGGGTGTTGGAATATATGCCACCTACCACTATGGTTGTTAGGTATGGACTCATGTATGGTAGGTAAGCCTCCATTATGGAAGCCTCCATGGTAGGTAATCCTCCATAGTAGGTAAGCCTCCATTGTGAAATCCTCCATGGTAGGTAAGCCTCGATAGTTGGTTTTGTAAGCCTATAAATAGGCATTTGTAGTATCATTTGTATTCACCCAAAAATGAGTGAGTTTGGGTCCTTAGTAAGTGGGAGTTGAGAGCTCTCCTTATGTGAGTTTGTGTGTGAGGAGTTTGTAAATCATCTCAGTGATTACTGATGATCAATATCATTCACCCTACGGGGTTTTGTCAGTGGACGTAAGCGTTAGTGCCGAACCACTTTTATCTCTTGTGTCTTCTTTATTTACATCTGATCCTTACTATTATCATAAATCTAATATGGTATCATAGCTCCTAAGTTTCATTATACCCAATTTCCAGAGAAACCCAATCTTTAGTTGCTATCGATGTAACCAACTTCAATTTCAGATGGTGGTTATTAGAAAATGACCACCACTACTCTGCAGATCACTCGTTGCATACCAAAACTGAACCCCTTTGCGATACCGGAGAACACCACCATTCGATCGGTGATATATATTAGAACAAAGCCCTACTTCCTTCAAAGTCCGACCACATTACCAGTTCTGCTCGTCATTCTATGACCACCAGCATGCACTCAACTTGTTCGCTGACCAATCCAACACAACTTCACTTCCTTCTTGTTTTATATCCCAGCTGAGCATCACGTCCTAACGGGATGGATGGAAATAGTCCCGTATAAAGCTAGCAAACATCTCCTTCCCTTGTCATAAGTTGGACCGCTTCCATTCCGTTCAACCTTCTCGACTTGTAACACAGCCGTCATTGCATGTCCATTTCCACGAGTACAACACCAAGCACCTTGGATTATCAATTACTTAGCCTCTGTTCGTCCTAGCTTTTATGAATTTCCTTGAACCTAAACATCACAGACTCCACGGTAAACAAGCAACACCGGGATCATTTCTTCGCTGCTTCCATCGATCGCTGCCGCCTTTGATAGTTCAAACCAATATCCAACTTCTATTGAGACACAACACCATGTCTTGTTGCGGCCAATCATTCCCCATTCGAGTACACATCAAATATATTCTTGGCAGCATAAATGAAATCAACCAACTAATGCTTCCTAGTCATTCTCCATCTCGGCTTCAACTCAATTCGGCCATGTCCGCAAATTCCAGCTCAATTAACATACATCAAGAATACCCATCGAACGCGTGGCTATAAGCATCAGTTTCTCAGTTTCGCAACCAGCAACATAAGTTTCAAACAAATCCCACTGTGGGTCATCGAGGCATCTCCACTGGTTGCATCCAGCGCCGAAGTTCATCTATTAGATCACTCAAATCACCCATTACCATCTCCTTAACCTGTAAATTCTTTGTGTACAACTCTAGCTCTATCTTCTATCAAACATCATCATCTATGGTCGTGTTTAAACTCCAACTCTTCTCGACATTAATAGCAGCAACAACAGTCGGACGTTGTAACTCTCTGTTCCTTGAACTCCATAGCAGTCGTCAATGGAAGAAACGACATTAATCATGAAATTAGACGCATGGTGTTGCTGTTCAAGAGTGCCTCACCAACATTATTGTTCAAGTTGTTATCACTCCAAGTCCTCTTTTAAAGATCCTTCAAGTTGTACACTACATTTGTCTCCGTGTTTAACTTGAGGGGGGGTGTTGGAATATATGCCACCTACCACTATGGTTGTTAGGTATGGGACTCATGTATGGTAGTTAAGCCTCCATTGTGGAATCCTCCATGGTAGGTAAGCCTCCATTGTGAAAGCCTCCATTGTAGGTAAGCCTCCATTATGAAATCCTCCATGGTAGGTAAGCCTCGATAGTTGGTTTTGTAAGCCTATAAATAGGCATTTGTAGTATCATTTGTATTCACCCAAAAATGAGTGAGTTTGGGTCCTTAGTAAGTGGGAGTTGAGAGCTCTCCTTATGTGAGTTTGTGTGTGTGGAGTTTGTAAATAATCTCAGTTGTTACTGATGATCAATATCATTCACCCTACGGGGTTTTGTCAGTGGACGTAGGCGTTAGTGTCGAACCACTTTAATCTCTTGTGTCTTCTTTATTTACATCTGATCCTTACTCTTATCATAAATCTAATATGGTATCAGAGCTCTGAAGTTTCATCTCAATTTCTAATACCATTGATACAGCAAAAGAATTTTAGATACAGTTCTATGTACTAGTAGAAGAAGTAGTATACTTGTTGTTTATCATGTCTTCTTATACTTGGTCACGATAGAATGAAAACTGATCCATGGGTGTGAAATGTGAATATCTTGAATTAAGGAAAATATTTCCTTGTTTTTTTCTCCAGCGTCTAAATTAGTCAAGTAAACAATAGTCAATTGTGGAAGTTAAAAGTGAACACACATGTCGAATGGTGATTCGCAGGAACAGAGGAACATGCTCATTTCGTTACAGACGATCCGTAGCCTGTTTTAACCTATAAAAGTGGCAGAGATGAACTAGTTATAGATGACGTAGGGAAAGAGAAAAGAAGTCTCTTCTCGCCACTATGCATTCCACGTAGGATCAGTTGTCAAAGAGCTGTTATTATGCTGTTCATATAGCAATTTCGTTCAGTGTGGCACGTGTACTTCCTGGTTGTGGACATCTACGTGTTTATTTTCCTCCATCATGAGTAGGCATTTCCACATCTGAAAGTATTTTGTCTCCCGCATCTCTTCTGACTGTTTTCCAACAACGGGATATATAAGTGTAACCGCGCGCGCAAGTAAACAACTTCTTGCTCAAATCTGAGTTTAAAAACTGACCAAGCAATGATAATCACAGTTAAGAAGGTGATTTGGTGAATATCTTCCACACCTTAACTCGGTGAAGATACAAGTATTATATAAAGGATTACATACCCAAAATAGGGTCAATTAACAATGAATGAGAATATTACAATTAAAAGCAATATACTCAATCAGTTGCGGTGATTGAGGCATGAGAATGTTGATAGCTGTATCCTTGGTTTATCAGTTGAGAAACTTGCGCAACTAAGATGGCATTCTTAACACCTCCCCTCAAGTTGTACTTCACTTGTTGAACGTGCAACTTGCTATGAAGAAATTGGAACCTAGGCGCCGCCAAACTCTTGGTAAAAATATCGGCTATTTGATCCCTGAAGCTAATAAACTTCACTTGTAGTTTCTTGTCTGCCACCCTTTCTCTTACGAAATGATAATCTATTTCAATGTGTTTGGTTCTAGCATGAAAAATTGGATTTGCTGTGAGATACGTAGCTCCTAAATTGTCACAAAAGATCATAGGAGTTGAATGAGATACCCCTAACTCCTTTAGCAGATACTGAATCCATATGAGCTCAGACATCGCAATTGCAACACCACGGTACTCAGCTTCCATACTTGACTTTGAAACAATATTTTGTTGCCGATCACTACAAGAAATCAAGTTGCCGCCAAAATAAATGCAGTAACCACTAGTTAAGCGCCTGTCATCTAAACTTCCATCCCAATCAGCATCAGAATAAGCTTGAAGAGAAGAATCCTTAAAACACGCGAGATCTGATCCATAATCCCACCCGATATTCTTGAGATAGCGGAGAATCCGCTTTACTAACTCCCAGTGTTCTACATAAGGATTATGCATATATTGACACACTTTATTTACCGCAACAGAGATATCAGGTCGTGTCAGATGGAGATATTTCAGTGCACCCACAATACTGCGGTATAGGGTTGGGTCTTCAAACTTCTGCGTTCCAAGTTGTTGAATTTTTACATTAGGAGCTAGAGGTGTAGAAACAGGATTCACACCATCCATTTTTGTTTTCTTCAGTAGATCAGTGACATACTTGCGCTGAGTTAATAATAGTTGATGTTCATGACGCAATACCTCAACACCCAAAAAGAAACTCAAGCCACCCATATCTTTTAATCCAAAAGCAGCTTCCAAATTCGAGATAAGTTGTTGAATTTGAGAAGGATCTGAGCCGGTGACAATTATGTCATCCACATATATTAAAACGTAGGTAACAGAGGAAGGAGTCCGCAAAATAAATAGAGAAGTATCTGCTATGTAACCTTGAAAACCTAGCTGCTGTAAATGTGTACTGAGCTTTGAAAACCAGTCCTGTGGCGCCTGTTTAAGGCCATAAAGCTACTTATGAAGCTTGCATACATGGTTTGGGTGATCGGGATCAACGTATCCAGCTGGTTGACGCATGTAGACATCCTCCTCTAACTGCCCATGAAGAAAGGCATTCTCCACATCTAGATGTTTAATGTGCCAGTGATTCATGACTGCAATAGACAACACTAGACGGATAGTATAGGGTTTTATAATTTGGCTAAAAGTCTTCCCATAGTCATGACCCTCTTGCTGGTTCTAGCCCTTGGCAACTGGGCGAGCTTTATGAGTGATAATACTGCCATCAGGGTTTTGATTAACCTGATAAACCCATTTA
>JAJJWX010002760.1:0-248953 GCA_023529315.1 Papaver bracteatum | reverse complement strand
ATAAACTCATCACCGCAAGGGATTTGGAAATCCGATTCACGCGATTGGTCCTGATCAATGCATAATTGTTTTACAAAGCTCATAGGTATCTATCCATCAATCACTGTCAACAACAACTTCTTTAGGAGCACTATATCAAAGTCCATGAGCAGCATAAAATTTTGAATTGTGGATACAACACCAACCCAGCATATGGTTAGAATCTTGAATCTTATCCAGGTTAAGTACTAGCTGGGCTACGAGATAATCAAACTAATAAATAGAACAAAACTAACAGTGCAAAGAAGGGTTAAATGAAAGACCAATAAACAAACATCAAGCCTAGGAATTCCAATTACAATAACGTAATAACACAAACTGATTCCTAATGGTACGACACCAGATTATCATTTACAGATCTTATTACTTACAATAAACCCGCGTCTCACAAATGCTTCCACACTAGCAAGTGCTACAAAACTCCATTCTAAAATTTCTAAATTTCATGGAACAATTTAATATTGTTCTTCTGTAAGCTTAATACATGCTGGATGATGATGGAGTTGATTCTCATTTATTTCCCATCAAGCACCCTCACAGTTAAGGGATTCTAATACAGTCGTATGCTCCCCCACAATCCTGAGGTACTCTAGATTTAAGAAAATCATCAATCAATTCATCATTTCTTTCAATCACATGTATACCGTTCATGCCCAGAACTTGAAGTAAAAATCCTTTTAACTTCCAAGTCATCCTCTTGTTAAAACAATCAAAGGACAAAACACTGATAATGCTTGTGCCGTTGTTTCTGAAATAAGACCAAGAGATCAGTGACGGTAGAAATTGGGTAACACCCAATTTTATAAATCCTTTTACTGATTCAAATTAATACTAATACCCAGTATTAATCTATCACACGAAACAATTCTGTTTGAGACAATTCATCAAACTCATTGTAAATGACACATTTGTCAAAGGTTTTAACCACCAGGATTTGAACCAGTCACAGAAAAGGAAAATAAATATATCTTTTAATCACTGACCTATATTTCAGAGGATTTTCATAATTTTATTTTTGGAAAAAAAAAAACCAATCAAAATTTTATTTTTAGATTACCTCCCATTTCAGGAATAGGAACTGATACAGAAGACGATGGTCTCCTGGTAACCAAGCTCCGTTCAATCGAAGAAGACGCCGCTTTACAAAACTTAACTGAATTAAACCTAACTTGATAGCTTAATTCCTGAAAGAACAAAATGATTAAAAAAATCGATTGGAATATCAGCAAGTTCTCAATCATAATTTCCAGATCTAAAATGAGTTTTATCAAATTAAAGAAAACAAACACCTCCACAATCAAATCATCAAAATCTAAAGCTACAAAAGAAAGATTGAATTGAATTTTAGATTATGTCTTTTAGGGTTTTGATTGAATTAGATAGAGAGATGTTGCTAGTGTTCTCGTCATCGTATTTCTTGTTTTATAGAATCAGATACAAAAGAAAAAAGAAAAAAAATGGGTTGGGGACTAATTTTTCCTAAAAAATGGGTGCGTCCCTGAATTTTTGTGACTGTGGGTTTCTCAGTGGAGAAAAACTGAAAAATGGGTGTGGTAGTAGTTTTCACTATCCTAAAAAAATTGGAAATATTTTGTGGGAGGATTTTAATTTCAACCGTTATGTGAAGATTATGTCAACATAACCATGTCAACGGATCCTTCTCCTATATCCCCTTATCTAAATACTCTTAAGAGGTATACTTTGAGTGGATAATGAAAATGAACTAGTACTGTTTTCGATAATGAAAATAAATTACTATGTTCCTGACGCATGAAGGTTGAGTTGACTTAATATAATTTTAGATGTGTGCCAAAATATAGACCCTAACAACTTAAAATATGCCCCTTAGAGCGTCTGCAGTGGTGCGACCAAGAGTAAAGACTAAAGAGTAAAAAAAAAGACCATATTTGGGTTTAGTACCTTGAGTGACGCAGTGGTGGGCGAGTAAATTTGGTCGAGCGTTGGTAAAGATTACGCTCGGTGTGGGGCGTTGGTAAAGCTTACGCTCGGTGTGGGGCGCTGATATAGTTTACGCGCGGTGGGGCGTTCATAAAGTTTGCGCCGGGAGAAGGAGCGTTTGTATAGTTAACGCCTGATGTTTGTTTTCTACTGTTCACGAAAAAAAAAAAAAAAAACTATATGGGGTAGGGGTATAGTAACCGCCCCAAACATTTGTTTTAAAGAATAAAAAAAAATAAAAATGGGGCGTTTGTATAGTTAACGCCCCATGATAAATAGAAGAAAAAAATGGGGCGGGGACTTTATAAACGCTCGGTGTGGGGCGTGAACTTCAGGTGCGCTCGGTGTGAGGCGTAAACTTTATCAACGTCCGACTATATTTGGGTTTAGTCTTGGTCGTGGACCAAATATAGTCTGGAAATTTGATATGGTCTGGGATTTAGTCTTTACTCCGTCCCACTACGTCTCTGTTAAAGACCAAATTTTTACTCTTGGTCGTCCGCTGCAGACGCTCTTAGGGGTATTTATGAAGACCACTGAAAAGGAGGGGTATATATTCAAATTCCACATATATTTTAACCTACCTCATCAATGGGTGAACAACAGTTAAAATCCTTGAACTTGGTGTCATCCACACCTGCTCCATAAGTTTGCGTCTTTTATAAAATAAATTTTTTTTTTTTTATAATAGGAAAGAAGATACACTAAGGTGGAAATACTACTGAGAAAAATAGCTTCTCCTCAGTTGAAAAAGAAAAAGAAGATCTATAAACGTTATGCTAGTTCGAAAATTAGTCGCAACTATCTGCTCCGTAAGAATCTTCCTTGTTGCGGACTTGAGTAGTTGAGATCCAAGTTTAAGTAGTACAAATCGACTTACTATCATTTTCTTTTTCTACAGAGAACCGCTCTCTGATTTAGCTTAAGATCCCAATCACATTCTTCAGTTTGGTAGATGATCTACGATATCCGACAGTTTGGTGGCTGGTTTGTTTCTTATGTAAGTCAGTGTGATATCTGCTCTTCATCCAACACCACCACAAACTCCACAGTCATCATCAACTAAAGGGCCACCGTCAACTACCGTTCCCGCAGCTGGCTCGATTAAGTACCAGAAATCGGCACCGATTCAAGTCCATGGATTCAAGGAACTGTTTGGAGTGCTTCCTTCTACATCAGCTTCTTCGAGTTCTCACTCCGGAATTTCGGATGCTTCTCTGACAGGGGATATGGGCTTACAGGGAAACTCTAATACATGGAAGCCTGTTCACTTGACACGTGGAAAAGAAGCTGCTGAAAGTCCGACAGATCTTGAGGCTGCATGGACCCAAACTTTCAGGCAATCAGGGGATCAGTCTGACACTGAATACTTCAAAAATATTCCTCAGAGTTCCCAAAGATCATTCTTTGTTTCATCTACGTGGCAATCCCTCAACCATCATCCATCTCAAAACTCAACCCTTCACCACCCGCCACGTCATCAAATCCCCACAACCCCAACACCAGTTAAACCATTAGCCAACTTGACCTGCAACACCACCGTTCACATCTCTGGGTTTAACTCATTCCCATACTCACCTCATTCACCTACCCCATCTTCGGTGTCTTCTGGGTCTCCTACTGTGGGGTCTTCTCATAGTACTGCTGCTTCAAGAAGTGCTTTTAAAAGACTACCCCCTCACACAGTGAACAACCCAGACAACATTCAACATCAGTTGTATGCTAATGAACTTCTTCTTCTACCCCCTTTGAAAAGAGCTCAGTTTGACCCTCTTTTATCCATTAATACCCGGTCTTCTTCTTTTCAATTTCTGGAGCTTTTCCCTAGTCTGTCAACTGCAGCTTTACTTCCTTCACCAGGACCGCCATGTCATGCATGGAAATTAAGTCTTCAAGACGATGAATCAGACTCTGATGATACCTCTCAAACACGGGTTGCTGGAGACCAGCACCCGAAGTCGCCATGAGTTGCTTATCGTGGAACTGTCAAGGAGTGGGTTCTCCTTTGACGGTTCAGAGGCTTCGAGACTTAGATCGAAGATTCAACCCATCGCTCATTTTTCTGTCCGAAACTCTTGCTAATAGAGGTAAAATACAGCAGTTGGCGTCCCTGTAAATGGACATAAGGGGGTTTGGCGCTTTTTTGGAATCATGATGTTTCTGTCACAGTACTGACTGCAAATCAAGCTTACATCCATGCACTAATCTCAACAATAACAGACCCAAATCAATGGTGCTTTACAGTCATTTATGGTACACCCCATAAGGTAGCACGTCAGCAATTATGGGAAAATTTACCTCAACATCTACAACCTCATGGAGATATGGCATGGCTAATGATATGAGATTTCAATGATATCGTCTGCCAGGAAGAAAAACACGGAGGGAGCCTTTGTCTCTTCAGAAATCCCATGCTTTCCAAACCATGCTAAATACCTACGGAATGTTGGATTTAGGGTTCGTGGGAAACCCATTCACGTGGTCCAACAAACAACAAGGAGGTGACTTTATTCAAGAACGCCTAGATAGGGCTTGTTCTAATCACTCGTGGAGGGTCAAATTTTACAATGCAACTGTTTTTGTACAACAAAGGTATGCCTCAGACCATGCTCCCTTGGTTCTGAATTTTGGTAACTCCTCTGCTCGTCAGGCAAAAATATATAGGTTTGAACATCACTGGATCCTACACCCGGAATATCAATCAGTGGTGGAGAAGGCATGGTCGGTTGATGCAAATGGTTCATCTTGTTTCGTCTTGCAACAGAAATTATCGTCAACAAGGAAATATCTATCTCGATGGAATAGAGAAACTTTCGGTGCGCTGACACAAAGAATCAAAACATCGGAACAACAATTAGAACATGCACAATTCCAATGTTCTGTTTCCTTTGGTCGGCATAAAATGGTAGCTATTGAACAGGCGCATCAAGCTTTACTATCACACCAACAACTATTGAATCATCTGGAAGTCTATTGGCGTCAACGATCTCGCATTCAATGGCTGCGACTGGGTGAACCAAAACACTAGTTTTTTTCACACAACCGCTACAATTCATAGGGCTAGAAACTCTATCAACTGTATCAAGAATGAGGTCGGAGCTTGGCAAACAGATCATGTTGATATTGTGAAATCCTTTGTATCTTATTTTGAGAAGATGTATCATGTAACACCACCAGAGGTGGACCTTTCTCTTTTGTCTTGTGTGTCTCCCAGAATCTCAGCACAACAACAACTCACAAAGCCAGTTACTGTTGAGGAAATCAAGTATGCTTTGGATGGTATTTCTTCTGATACTGCACCAGGCCCGGATGGGTTTTCAAGTGCATTCTATAAAAGTTCATTGCATACAGTTGGATCAACCTTGTGTGACATGGTGAACCAATTTTTCAACACTGGTGCATTCGACCACCAAATTAATCATACAAACATCACGTTAATTCCCAAAATTGATAGTCCGTCGTCACATTCGAAATACCGGCCTATCAGTCTGTGCAACGTATCTTACAAGGTGATAGCAAAGATATTGGTCAACAGGCTGTGCCCATTGCTCGATGATCTGGTTAGTCCCATGCAGAGTGCTTTCATTCCTCGGAGGTCCATTCAAGATAATATTGTCATAGCCAAAGAACTATTCCACCATATTCGGTCGACCAAACCTGGGAAAGCACCAAAAGTGGCAATTAAATTGGATGTACATAAAGCTTATGACAAACTCAGCTGGAAATTCATTCACCTTGCTCTCCTATCTTTGGGGCTACCGGTGTGGATAGTGGACAGAATGATGTTTTGTGTAACTTCGGTTCCATATGTTGTGAAGATAAATGGAGCTCTACATGGATTTATCAAACCGAAATGTGGAATTCATCAAGGGGATCCATTGTCGCCCTACATTTTCATTTTGTGCTCAGAAATTCTCTCTACTAACCTTATGCATCTTGAGTCTAGAGTAGCATTCAAAGGAGTGAAGATTTCTAAAAATGCACCTCCAATTTCGCACTTAATGTATGCGGATGACCTGCTTCTCACAAGCCAAGCACCCATCAACCAATGTTACAATCTTCTTCATGTACTGAACAAGTACAGTGCGTCAGCTAACCAGCATTACAACCTAACCAAGTCGTCACTAATACACCATCCTAGGCTACCTTCGGCGGAAATTCAACAGCTTAAATCGGTGTTCCAAATCCCGTTCTCATCCACACCCTCTACATATCTTGGTGTACCTTTAACGATGGGAAGGAATTCAATCACTGCAAATACGAAAATTGTGAACAAAGTGGCGCTCAAAATACCGGGATGGAAGACACATACGCTGACACAAATGGGAAGGTTAACAATGATCAAGACGTCACTGACGAGCACTACGAATCACATCATGAAAAATACTTTACTCCCTGGTCATGTGCATAAAAAATTGGATCGGGTCTATAGAAACTTTCTTTGGGGTCATAAAAATTCGGAAAGTAAATTCCATCCAATCAATTGGCAGAGAATTACAAAACCGGTGATGGAGGGAGGCCTGGGTATTAGAGAAGCCGCCCCAATGAATCAAGCATTAATTCTGAAAAGAGCTTGGTCCATTCATCAACAACCAAACTCGCTCTGGGCTCGACTCTACAATACTACATATCTAAAGGGTAATGATCTGATACATATGCACCAGGTACGAGTTTCCAAACCCATTCCAATGTGGAGAGCGTTTTGCTCTCTACAACCATGTCTAAAAAAAGGTCTGAAGCATATTATAGGTAACGGGTTGGCTACTCCTCTGTGGGATCATGGATGGATTCCAAATCAACCTTCTTTAGCACATAACGGTATATCCACTGTCACAAAAGTAGCCGACCTTATTGATCCCCTTACGAATCAGTGGGATAGGCACAAAATGGAGTTGATATCACCATCACCTGATGTGACTAACAACATTTTGAGCATCCATCTACCGTCCTCTCTTTGCCCTGATAAAATGATTTGGAGCCTCACTTCAGATGGCAAGTTCACTGTAAGATCATCTTATTTGGAATTAATACAACAATCTTGCCAGCAACAAAACACCTCAACTAATCATGAGTGGTTCAAAGATATTTGGAGGTTACACTGCCCTCCAAAAATACAACTTTTCATCTGGAAGGCGGCTCTTGGAGGTCTTGCAAATCAACTGCTTCTATTCAACAGGAACATAGCCACATCTCCATTATGTCCCAGATGCCAGCAACAACCAGAGTCGGTGGAACATTTATTCTTCCAGTGAATATCTCACCAAATTTGGTGTCAACTTGCAAGCTTATACCCATCTCTAACGAATTTTATTCATAATTTAAAGCAACAATCGGTACAGGGTATTTTTGCAATGGACAAAACAGCGCACTGGAACAATTCCAGCCTTCTATGCTTCATTTTATGGGGAATTTGGCTTTCAAGAAATCAACATGTTTTTGACTCCTCGGCGGCACAACAACCGGCACATGTTTTTTTTTTTTTTTTTGCTAAATCATTAAATTTTATTACCAATAATGATTCAAGTTTACAAACCAGGCAAGAGTTTACATTCTAACTCTGCTTCAAGCACAAAATAAAAACAAAAAAGGTAACATGTTACATTTTAGCAGAATCTATAGTAAGTTCCCTCTTCTCTTTCCAATTCACCTAGGAACAAAGTCTTTGTATCATCATAAAGTGTTTCACCTCTTTCCAATGTAGCCCCTTTTTTTGCTAAGCCATCTGCAGAGAAATTAATTTCCCTGTAAGAGTATCTAAAGCTGATTGAGTTGATTTTTAGGACAATATTTCTCCATCTGTTCTCCACCACCCAAGGAATTCTTCCATTCTGAAAAGCTTCATAGACTGCATTTGAATCTAAACTAAAGCATACATCCCTTAACTTATGTTTCACAGCCCATTCTCCTGCACAAATCAAGGCCATTACTTTAGCCAAATAGTTGGTTGCTATCCCAATTCCACCTGAAGCAGCTCCCACACATCTACCACTTTCATTCCTTGCTATGAACCCAAAACCTACTTTTCCTGGATTACCTTTAGAGGCCCCATCACAGCAAATAAGAGTTTGATGCCTATCTGGTAACTTCTGCAGTGCTCTTGCATTTCACCCCTGTAACTCCAAAAAAAAGGAAAATCTGGAGGTCATACATGTTCCCCCACATCTTTCCTTTTATTCTGGCACTGCATTCTTTAGTGAATCTTACAATTTTTTGCTGAAAGTTTGTAATATCTGGTTTGACTCCTTCATATATAACTCTGTTCCTTGTAAGCCAAATTTCTACAATGACTTTGAAAGCACAGATATGCCATATATCTCCTGAAGTGTTGTACTTTTCCTGCTAGCATAACTAAGAACTTCCTCAAATGATGTGGGATTTAAAAATTGAAATACTCCCCCCAACCAATGCCATACTTTTTCACTGAAATCACAGTGCCATATAATGTGGTCCATTGTGTCTTGATTGTTCCGGCACATGTTATTTTGCATTTGTTCTGGGAATTTAACTTTGCATCTTCTCACTCACCATCGTTAATCATTGGTAGCCCGCCGGAAGCAAACACCAGAAGGAAAAATATTTTCCACACACTACCGGTCACATGGAAACCACCAGATGATCCTTGGCTTAAACTAAACACCGACGGAGCAGCGAGAGGTATCTCAGGAAAATCGGGGTTCGCGGGGGCAGGATACATTTTGAGGAATCACTTGGGAGATCATATCATTTCATCGACCATTCCTCTAGGAATCTCGGTAGGAATAGTGGCAGAAACAAAAGCTTGTTTTTTTGGTCTACAAGAAGTGACAAAAATGCAACCAACTCATCTGCATCTGGAGAAGGAATCCTCAACTCTCAGCAACTGGCTCACAGTATCTGATCCGGATGAATCGGCATACCCATGGAAACTGTATCATCTAATTGCAGACATACATAAAATTCTGCAACAAATTCCTAATGTTCGCATCACTCATACCTATAGAGAAGGCAACCAGGTAGCTGACGCCTTAGCAAACAGGGGAACGGAAAAATCAGCAGCTCAATATCAGGTTCCATCAACGGAAATTTGGATCGATACAGCACCAATGTTTTTAAATTCTCTACTGGTTTTACACGAAGCCCAAACTCCTGTTGGGTGTGTAATTCGTCTTTCTTAGTTGAATAAATTAGTTTCCGATAAAAAAAAAAAAGATACACTAATAATTTAACTATTATTCATGTCGTGACGATTATTTTTTTAACTATTAACCCGAAACATTGATTAGACATGATTGACCTAACCGAGTGATTTTTCCGGTTTGACGGCTAGTCAGGTTTTCAGAACATTGCATGATCAACCAAAGTCCAAAATTTCCCCTTATATATGTTGGACGAAGAGAGGAAAATTGGACAAAACATTATACTTCCTGACAGCATCTCCAATAGAGTATGGATTTAAAAAAATATTAATATCTCCTAGGATTTTAGAAACTCTCAACAACAAAAAAAACTCTCCAGTGATGGTTGGATAATCAAAATTTAATATGACATGGAAGTTTGAGTTTGGAGGAGAGTAAGGGATTTTGGATACTCCCATCCATACCCACATCATCAATTTGTTGTTATCTTAATTAATTTTTTATATTTTGTTTCTATAAATAAGCGATAAGTATATCAAAATAGATATGGAAACAACTACTACTGGAGATGCTTATCAAAATTAGATTTGGATTATATGTTATTAAACAAAACTAGTCATAAAAACCCAAGGTGATCAAACTTGTGGTACAAAAATCCCACTCAAATGTTAGGATCCATTAAAACTCCATCTTAAACAATATAGATACAAAAACCCCAAATTTTTAAAAAATGATACAAAAACCCAAATTTCAAAATTGGTTGCATCAAATTTTATGATGAAACCAAAAATTGGTTTCATCAAATTCTTTGGGGTTTCATCAAATTTTATGATGAAACCAAATTTTGGTTTCATCAACCGCGGGTTTCTTTTGTCTTGTTGGGGTTTTTGTTTTACTTTTATTTTGATGGGTTTTTTGTGGATGGATAGTGACACCTTTGGGGTTTTAACTCGCGGACCGGTTATTAAATACCTTTTTTAAGGCCTTTATATATGATAAATACTCGTACTCCATTGGAGATGTTGAAAGGTTAGGCCAATTAAAATACTGCATAAATAATTGGACATGGAAATTTAGTTTTATGGTTAAATAGGCCCTAGATTTGAATTCCCGGGTCTATAGGACAAGCAAAATATGACCATGGTTCAAATGACCAAGAACTTTAAAATACTTTTTTAATATCCATATCACCCAACTATTTTTGAGATAGCTTACCAAAATACCTTCTCTCTTTTTTCAGATCCAATATCCTTGATTAAACAGATCGTTTTCGTCCTCGAGTCTTCTCCTCCACCACATCCGACCAAACAGAAACTCATCCAACCCTTCTCTCTAGAAAGTCTCTGCCCACTTTTTCTAACAAACCAAGGCATAAAAATGGAAATCCCGTATGATATAGTATAAAAATTAATCAATTAGATTAGGTGGAGAAAGATAAATCGGTAGAATGGAGAAAGATAGATCAGGTGGAGAAAGATTATGACGATTGGTACCTGAATAGGAGATTGATTAAAGATCTGACAAATCTTCAATAGCGTTTGCTGGCGACACGGGAAAGCATTTGAACAATTTACAAAGAGATGGTAACGAGGTAAACAGGCTCTGTACTCAAGGGTTTCGTTTTCTAAATTTTATATTCTGGATGTTAAGTGTTAAATTAATTTTAATTGAGTAATTTATGGCTTTTCGGATGGAATTCATCATCTGCATTCTGTTAACAATTTTGGGTTACATACCTGGAATAAATATGTTGTTTATGTGATTGATCACAATGAATTTGGTGGTGAATGTTCACTCCCTGATGATTTACGCCGCCCTGTCATAGATGCTTAATTAATTAATGAAAGAATTCATTTTTTTTTTGGTTTGGTCTGCATAATTCTATTGATTTATAATTCAGTTTTCACTTTGAAGAGTAGTGTTTTTAATTTTAACTTCATCTCTAATTCTATTGATTTATATATCCACCAAATAGACAAGATGCACTTGAGTGGATAATGTATATCTAGACAAAAAAATAGCTTTTTGTCCCAGACGCACTTGAGTGCATAAGGTATATGTTTTAGAATTTTTGGTTGTTCCTCTTATTTTTCATTTTGGTTAATGTTTTAATGGTGAATATATACGGTAATGGCGCTGAGTTTATTTTTAGAGAACATGAACTAGTGATTTTAGTTATGCATTAAATATTGGAGGTGATTAGTAGGATAGACCTAAATTTATCTATGAAATACACAAGATGCACCTGAGTGCATAAGATATATTCTGGCAGGACATAGGTTTTGGCAAGGTTGCACCTGGGTGCATAATGCATATTTTTATAGGAAATAAGTTTTGGCAAGGTGCACCTGGGTGCATAATGCATATTTTTTTGATTCTTATAGAAAAAATATTTGGTCAGGTTGTACATGGGTGCATAATGCATATTCTTATAGAAAATAGGTTTTGGGCGAGTTGTACCTGGGTGCATAATGTATCCTCGGCCTAACTCAAATTGTTTTTTTTTTCTTTTCGAATTTTATATTAACAATGGATCTTGTTTTCTAGAGATTTTTGAGACTTTTCCAAATATATAAATTTTATTAAAATCCGACTTATATTTCGGAAGTTAAGACATTTCTTGCGATTAATTTTAATTGTAGAGAGAGAAAATAAATAAGAGAGAGAAAGGGATAAGAAAAAAAATAAAGTTTAAAGTAAAGGGTATATAATGTCTTTTTCACCTAGATATATATTTTACAAGTCCATTACTCCCGCACTTTATGGCCTATGGTCATATGACCTATTTTCCGGAAGGAAATTTGCTAGGTGACGTTTAAATCTTTTTGTGATTTTTTTTTAGCTAGGTTAAATCTTATTGTGATAATAGTTGGGTGTTAGGGTTGGGATATCTTCCTACTTCATTCTTGTGTCTTTTCCATAAAAACTCTTAATTTTGCCCTAATATAATGATCACGGCCTGTCAGTCTTTCATCTTTCATCTTAGGTACACAATCGGCTAAGTAAGTATTTCAAACTTTGTTCATTTACCGAAGACGAATTCTCTCCGACAAATTCATTGTGTGCGATTTCTTAATGAGATTATCAACTACTAGAATTTATTTGTTCTTGCTTTCACTCAACATAACTCTTGCTAATGCTATTTAATCCATCGTTTCCATAAACAGAAAAACTACAATTTTATGGATCACTAAATTGGTCAAATAGTCCAAAAATAATAATTTATGGGTGAAAAAGACATGTAAAAATTGATACTGTTTAAATATCCCAAGATACCTAAATTTTTTTTCTAATATCCAAATTGGATATTTCACCCAATTTTTATAACTGATTTTTGTATCCCATGTAATAAAATACCCTTTGTTTATTATCTCTCCACCGACAAACATTTTTCCCCTTCGGTTCGTTACCTCCAACATCTGTTATTACTTGTTCATCATGGGAATACCATTCAAGTATCAGAGATTCAGGTTACAAGTTAAATTCTCGAATTAGTATGAGCCAATAAAGCAACTCCAACTCCGATGACTACTTTTTTCATTTTTTTTTCTGTATTGTTTATGTTGCTCATATAAAGTTCCGTTAATGGCCACCACGACTCTGTTCTCATGAATAAGTCCTTCCTTATTAACTAGTATTGTTGCAGCTTTTGTAAAAGCACTTTTTTGAAATGAAAAACTAAGCCTTAGTTTGGTATTGTTGCAGCTTTTGTAAAAGCTCTTTTCTGTTGTGTGTTGTTGTGATGTGCTGTGAGAAAAAGCAGTTAGATGTTTGGTAAAAAATTAATTGAAGTTAAAGATGATTTAAAAAGCAATATCAAAGTGTGTTTGGTAAAATACGAGATTCAACCATTGTTGTTGTAGCAAATGACAAAAACAAACATATCTCTGAAAATATTTTGTTCAATTTTATTGGGGTTAAAAATAATTAATTTTTTACTATAATATATATATACTAATTGACACTATTATTATGATTGTTGACAAAAAATATTTTACTTAGCCACTTTTTAATATATTCATATATATTTTTTAAACAAAAAATCAAATCAAACTAAAATAAAATAATTATTTGATTTTTTTTTTCTAGATAAAACTAATTTTCAAATTTTCAAAAAAAAAAAGAATAAATCATTACAACTTACACAGAGCTTTTGGTTGGCAACCTAGCAACAAGCTGGGCCCTAACTCCTCTTTGATATTTGTTTTTATTTTTATTTTTACTATTGACAAATTAAATGAAATGATATATAAAATAGTTTGAAAAATAATAATAATATTTAAAGAACATGATATATAAGAAATAAAAAATTGATTGTATATAAGTTTGAGGGTAACTTTTGTCATTTATAAAATTAAATAGGGATAAAAATAATAAATCAAGCATTAAATTGTCTGGCTTGATTGGGGGATACCCAAATTAATTGGCGTATACCAAATGAGCCAAAAAGGGTCATTTTGAAGTAAAAGAGGTCACCCCTCAACCAAATATTTTAAAAATGGCAAAAATGCCCCCACAATGATTAACACTAATTTAACTGAAATGATTATATTAGTTTAATTAGTTAGATTAGTTAGCTGATTTATAAGTTGGGTTTTAGAAATAATTGATAAAGAGAAGTAGAATGAAGTAGTAGAGGAAGTTTTGGGGTCGAAATTAGTTTGTGAAATTTGTGATATGAGTGAGATGAGTGATTCTAATCCTGATTTTGAAGTGGGGGAGTCTTCTAACTTTCCTCCTACATATGAGTACTTCTATGATGATCTACTAGACCATGATTGAATGGATTATTTGCATGATCCTCACTTTAGTTTTCCTCATACTCAAGATGGGTATGGAAGTGATGAATGTGTTGAGCCAAACGTAGAATCCAATGACCAAGAAGAAGATAATGGAGCTGCAAGTAATCAGGTAGACAACTTACGTGGTGAAGATTGTGATTTTTCCATGCAAATGAACGATGTTGCCTCTCTTTTTTGACTTCTGTTGTACCGGGTCGGCAAGGTCGACGAATGTCGATCATGCCGACCTTAATAGCCGGCGTGGTATATATTACCCAATGCGCCAACTTTTCATCAACAATATTATGATCGACAAGGTCGAAAAATATGAACCATGCCGACTACATTTTTTTGGCAACACAGGAGACGTGATTTGAAACATGTTCAAGCCGGCATTGTAGTGGTACGTAGACCCTGCGGACTATAGTATAGTCGGTAGTATTTTATTTTCCAACCAAGCCGGCTGTATATTTGCCAGAGTGGTTATATATATAGACCATCCCAACTATAAGATTTTTTGCAGCACAGGAGACGATTTTGAAACATGGTTAAGTCGGCATTGTTCTGGTTCGTATACCATGCCGACTGTGTTTTGGTCGGCGCTGTTTTTTTGTTAGAAAAAGCCGGCGGTTGTTTAGCCGGTAATGTTTTATATATATATACAATGCCGACGTGTGTAATATATATCAACTAACTTGTGTTTCATTGTAGATTGTATTGGTACCGATAACGGATCAGCCTGAATCTCTCAATGTTAGGGGTCCTGATACTTCCTCACATTATGCTAATGATTTGGAATGGGTGGATAAAAACGACGCGGTCAAGTGGGTTATTGAGAAAGCAAAAGAGAATATGTGCGCTCTAGTGAAAAACACCCAACAAAAAGATTCGCGGTATGAAATGGTATGCGAGTGTAGTGGGTCGCCGTACGCAAGTCACAAGAGAAAGGGTTGTGTATGATAAGAAGACGACGATGGTGTACAAGACGAAGTCAAAGAAGTGTGGATGCCCATTCAAGATTATTTTTGGGAGGAACAAAGAAAGCGATAACATGTGGAGAATGAGTAGAGATTATGTTGGTTGGCATAACCATAAAGATCCGCAAAGTCTTGTTTGGTATTGCCAAGTTGAAACCGCACGAGTTCGAACAAGTAAGAACAAGTTGGGGAATTAAACCAATCAAGATACTTAGTAAGTTCAAGAGGGACGACCCGCATAACCTCTCTTCACTGTCTACAATTTATGCAGCCAGGGAAACTATCAAAATAATGGGATGGGATGGAAGAAATGCAATGGAAGAATCACAATGGTTGGCACACAAATACAACTACACGGTGATATTCCATGAGTCATCGGAGGGGAAGGTGGATCGTATTTTTCTTGCTTATCCCGATATGATTCAATTGGCGCGGTGCTTTTACCAAGTTTTATTCATGGGTTGTACTTATAAGACGAATAGGTACAACATGCCTTTGTTGAGCATTGTAGGACAAACCTCGGATAAGAAATCGTTCACGGTGGCATGGTATTTTATGTATCGTGAGAAGGATGATAGCTATATTTGGGCATTGGAAACTCTGAAGCTTCTCTACCATGAAAACGAGACTCTCGGGGTTGTGGTGACCGATAATGAGCAAGCAATAATGAACGCCGTGAGGATTGTATTTCCCAATGCAAAAAAATTTCTTTACGCTTGGCATATACAATGCAATCTTAGAAAGAATTGTAGGAATCATATCCAAAAGACAAAGGAAAATAAATGTACTAAACATGAAAAGGAGGAAGATGAACGTCTTAGTAAACTAACTAACGAGGAGAGAGAAGAAGACAAGAAGAAAGAAGACGAATAATGGAAAGAAGGTGAGATCAAGTTTGGGTTATTCATGAAAGCGTTGGATAAGTTGGTTTGGTCGATGAGTGTGTCAAGATATGAGATAAACTTGAAGGAGTTAGAGGATGATTGGGGGACTAATTACCCGAAAGAAGTGGAATATTGCAAGAGACAATGGTTGACACCACACAAAGATAGGTTTGTGTATGCTTTTACCTATGACTATAAAAATTTCAAACTCTAGTCCACAAGTATGGTAAAGAAAGCTTATAGGAGACTAAAAGGTCTACTTTTCATGAGTCAAAATGGGATTGTGACGGTGCAACATGTTATCCACGAATACACTAATAATGATATCAACAAGATAAAAAAGCAATTCGAAGAAAGTAGCTTCTGAAAGTTGAGGGAGTTTAATGAGGATGATTGGTTTCTTGTTGGTATACATAGAAACATCTCGCATTGGGCAATACGTTTCATGATAAAACATCTCGCATTGTATAAAAATTATACTCCTTGTAAGTGTAGGATAATGAAGGCTATCGGACTTCCATGTCGCCATATGCTTGGTAGGTATAAAACTCCCATTCTGATTGAAGATATCGATCCTTATTGGAATCAACTATCTTTCAAACCGACTCAATGAGAAGATGCCGATGAAGATTTAGGCGACATGGAACTTGGGAGAATAATCCTCGACAAGTACCCCAAGTTGAATAGGTTGGACAAACAAACTATGAAGCACAAGTTGATGTCGATTGTTCACCCTTTTATGGAAGAACTTGAAGAACCGGGGAAACAAGATCCAATGGGTAGACCACCTACCACAAAGACGAGGGAGAAAGAAAGGGAACATATAAAAGAGTATTTGAGTACAAAATACGATCCATCCGAAATATTTATACCGAGGCAGAATACAAAGAGGAGCCGGATAAAAAGAAAAGAGGTTGATCGAGGAAAGAAACAACTACACCAAAGGTTTCAAACTTGAATCCAACTAGCACTCCACCTCATTTGAGTCAATCAAGTGTTGTAAAGAAAAGGGGTCATCCGAGCAAAGTAACAACTATATCAATGGCTTGAAACTTGAATCCAACCATCACTCCACCTCTTGAAAGTCAAGCAAGTGTTGTAAAGAAAATGGGTCGTCCGAGGAAACTAATTAACAACTACACCAATGGTTTCAAACTTGAATCGAACTCAAACTCTACTTCTTGATAGTCAAGCAAGTGTTGTAAAGAAAAGGGGTCGGCCGAGAAAAGAAAAAAATACCCCAACCGTTTCAAACTTGAACGAACCTCCACTTATTGAGACTCAAGCAAGTCAAGGAGATGTTGTGAACAAAAGAGGTCGTCCAAGGAAGGCAGTAAATCCGGTATTGGAAAAGTATCGCGTACAACTCCCTCTAATTATTCAAGAGTTTGTTATTGGTACCGATGACGTCCCAAAGGATGGAAATTGTGGGTTTCATGTAGCATCCCAACAATTGGGACACCTATGTGGAGCGGTTGAGGAGAATCTCACCCAATATTAATACATAAGAAAGAAGATGGCATCCTGACTAGAAATGGACAAGGAGTTTCATATCTCAATGATGCTAGAAGTTTCCATGGATGAAAAAGAAGCGACTTTTAAAGAATTTCTTACTAGTGTTAAAGGCCTGGAGGGAAATGCACCGATCAAATGGGAGCATTGGTTGAGAATGCCGGAGTGTGGCCATCTATTCGCAGATACGTGGTCATGCGTGGTATTTTTTTTTAGTAAAGGACTAAGTGTATCATTTGCACCAAAGCATGCGGTTTGTGTAGAGAAGCTCAAGCATAGAAGGACTGTTATGGCTTTGGTTGATGGTAATCATTTTGTTGGTCTACAACTCAACAAGGAATGTCCATTACCTCCTCTTTGTAGGTTTAGTTTTTGGGAAAAGTTCATAGTCAACAAGAGCAGGAAATGGATGAAACTTTATGAGGATAACATGCAACATTAGAATACTTTAGATGAGTCTACGGATTTGAATTAACTCCCTCGATAGATTTGAGTGATGAGTGATTATGATTAGGGAATAAGGAATCTTTTTGGAGTACTTTTGTAATCGCATTCGTGTTTTGTGTAATGTACTTTGGAGTACTACAAATGAATGAAATGGATGTGGTTTTTTTGGTGTCAACTACTTTGGTCGGCATTGTATTTGTTACATGACCCTGCCGACTCCACCAGGGTCGGTATGTTATAAATTCGTCAGGCTTCCGGCGGAGCTGCATGACAGCACATGAAAAAAAGCTTGGTATGGTCGGCATGGTATTAGTTTTGTTAGGTTGCCGGCTTTTTTGTGGTCGGCATGATTTATGGGGATAACCATGACGATCATAACAGGGGGAAAAAAGTTATTCCTGGATGGTTTCATACATTATAGTCGGCAGGTTTTATTAGGGAAACCCTGCCGACATAACATTCACCGGCATGGTTTGTAAACTGTTAAGTGCCTACTGTTAAGAAGCCGACACGCTTTTAATTTAGTAAAATACCAACTACACATCGTATACAAACCTTAAAAACTTAATTAGAGCATACAAACCTTAATTAAACCATACAAACATTAAAAACTTAACCATAACACATTTTGGATACAGATAGTATCTTTTTCCGGTACACAATTTCTTAGGAGAGGTAATTAGCTTCATCTTACCGTCGCAATATGGATATGTGCATGGTAGAAAGTTGATTTTAGCAACTTCATCTTCATACGGAGCTAGGCGCTCATCTATCTAATAGAAAAACCCACAACAAGTTCATTTTGAAGCAAACGGCTGATATACATTTCCTATTGCAGCTTTCATGAGAAACAATAATACCTTACAACCTTCAATAGTGTATTTTCTTCCTTCAAAGGGATAATTTTTTTCCAAATGATCACTTAGTGTACAAAGACTACAAATATTTGGTTGTGTTTCACTTGAAACTTCCATTCTTTATGCAAGGTTGAATAAGAAGTTGAGAATTCTTTTATAATAACAACACACCTAATATCTTGATTTTGAAATTTAAAGTCGCTGAGCATTCAATGGCTTGTACTTTGTACTTAAAAAGTAATATTTTTATACTACAAGCATTTAGGTCGGCAAGGTTGAGATTTAATACCATGTCGACTACCTATCCCTGACAGCACTATATCATATAACATGGTATGGTCGGCAAGATCTACCTTACAAACAATGTCGACTTACTAATATTGCCTAAAACTGCACAAAAAAGAATAACTTCTAAAGCAATTGAAACTGAAAATTAACATAACTTTGATAAGTCTAAAACCAAAAACTAACAGTTCAAAACATAATTAAAGTAACAGTTCAAACCACAATCTAAGTTTTTAAACCGAGTGAAACATAATAAAAGTTAAAAATTTCATGGATCCTTCTCATTGTTGTTATCTTCCTCCCCATCACTAGCTTTTTCACCATCACTAGCATTTTCAGCATCATTATCTTTTGCTTTTCCCTTATCTGGACCTATGTAGTCACTAGCCTCATTGTAATAGGGGTTCACACCAGAAAAGTCAGATACCCTGAAAAAAGTCCATGGATCAACCTCCTCTTCTTCCTCCTCTTATGATGTGCATTCTTCATAGTTGAGGGGATTGCTAGGACTGTTCATAAACCTTAGGAAATCTTCATGATCTTCCTTAACCATGAGAAGTAACTTTCTTACCGGGAATTTCTCTTCAGTTTCATCTTTAGGAACTTCTACATTGGGATAAATTGCGTCAATAAATTCTAATAGCTCTTCTGCAGTAACCGAACAAGGTAGATCTTCTTTTTTTTCCTCCGGGAATCTAAAAAATACACAAATAAGAGATATGAAAATTCTAAACATTGAAACATGGTTATGGCAATAAATCCGGCAGGGTCTAAAACCTTAACATTGTCGACGAAACAAGGGTTGAAGGGGTTGTAATCTTATACCTCGCCGACTGATACAAAGTCGGCATGCTATTATTCAATATAAATGCCGATAATTAACTAATGAAAATAAAGTTTTAGTGACCTAAAGTCGGCATGTTACAAGCCTAAGACAATTCCGGCTATACTTAAGTCAGCAGGATTAGTTAATATACCATGCCGGCCCTGGTTATTGTCTAACAGACGCCATGGATACTATGAAAAGTCGGCGGGTTATTCATCTTAATACCATGCCGACTCTTACAAAACAACAACTTTCGACATGGTTTTAACTTATCGATCTTGCCGACCAAATACCCTGAACATCATAATTTTCGATTTTTAACCTAACCTAACAATCATATAACACATCAGGATAATGGGTTGAGTTTAGAAATCACTTACAGTCTTCTTTTCACCGGCAGAGGGTTTTTTCAAAATTCTCACAGATTGGATTTTCGGGTTTCCTACTTCCAACTTTTTCCTTACCTTTTGCTTTCGATTTGGATGTTGCCATGTTACCTGTTGAGTCTCTCTTGCTCCCGGATCGTTTAGAATCCACCAATTTTTGTACAAAACCAAAATTGAAATTTTTGGTTGATTTTTGGTTGATGGAATAAGATGAAGGAAGGAGAAGAGGAGAGGGGTTAGAGAAGATGGATTAGGAGAAATATTAAACGTTTTTAGTTTTTAAGTTTAAGGTTTAATTTTAGGTTAATTAGTGCAGGGGTATTAAAGTAAATTTACTCATTTTTTACCTCCCCTTAGTAAGGGCACATGTCCATTTAAATTTGGGTATACCCCAATTAATCTGGGTATACCCCTATCAAGCAAGGTTAAATTTAGGTGAGACCAAAGATTATGCTTTTGTAGCTTTTAGAAGCTCCTCCACCCCATCTTTTAAAACTTGAGGAATTTTAAAAGTGTTGTGGATAATAATAGCTTTAATTTTTTCATACCAAACGCTAATTTTAAAAATTATTGACATATATAGGTTTTGAAAGCCTGTCGTCTTTAGGGGCGACCCAAAAGAATTAGGGGAGACACAAAACGACTAAAAATGTCATGATCGGTAGGTTATTTCACAATCGGTAGATAACTTCCGTGGTGTTTTTCTTAATGTCCAAACTACCCTTTACAATCGGCAGATAACTTTACAATCCGAAGTTAATCCACAATCGGGAGTCAATTTAGTTTCTTTAACTTCCGAATATAAGGTATCCCCAAAATAAAATCCTCTATCCATAATCGGTAGTCAAGATAGTTCATATAACTACCGAATATAGAGTAGCCCCAAAATCAGATTTTGCAAAAATCCCTTTTTTTGGAATTTTGGTTGGGCCTGTAATCGGTAAGAAAGGAAGAGTTATCATGACTTCCGATTATATAGTGCCTCTATTTGCAAATATCCTACCATAATCGGTAGTCAAGATAGTTTATATAACTACCGAATATAGAGTAGCCCCAAAATCAGATTTTGCAAAAAATCCTTTTTTTTTTTGAATTTTGGTTGAGCCCATATTCGGTAAGAAAGGAAGAGTTATCATGACTTCCGATTATACAGTGGCTCTCTTTGCAAATATCCATACATAATCGGTAGTCAAGATAGTTCATATAACTACCGAATATAGAGTAGCCCCAAAATCAGATTTTGCAAAAAAAAATTGGTTGAGCCTATAATCGGTAAAAAAGGAAGAGTAATCATGACTTCCGATTATACAGTGGCTCTCTTTGCAAATATCCTACCATAATCGGTAGTCAAGATAGTTCATATAACAACCCAATATAGAGTAGCCCCAAAATCAGATTTTGCAAAAATACTCTATTTTTCTAATTTGGTTGTGCCTATAATCGGTAAGAAAAGAAGAGTTATCATGACTTCCGATTATCCTGGCTCTCTTTGCAAATATCCAACCAATGGTGTTTCTTGAAGAAACCCTATAGGAACAGACAAGTTTTGTGGAAATTTCTGGAAAACCGAATAGGTTTTCAAATTCATGAACCGAAAAAAAAAACCTATCAGGTCGAACACAGCCGGGTGGGGATACCCCCCCCCCCCCGGATAGCGGCAAACAATCTTGATAATATCCACATATAACTACTGATTATAGAGTTTCCCAAAAATGAGATTTTGCAAAAATCCTCAATTTTTCTAATTTGGTTGAGCCTATAATCGGTAGTCAAAATAGTTTATATAACTACCGAATATATAGTTTTCCCAAAAATGAAATTTTGCAAACGTTAGCTAAAAAAACCTAAACTACCGATTATTAAGGGGCACATAAGTATATTCAACCTATTTTGTCATTTTGTGTCTCCCCTAATTCTTTTGGGGTCGCCCCTAAAACCTCCAGGTTTGAAAGTGCTTTTGTAAAAAAAAAAAAAAAAAACATTACCAAACCTAGCCTAAGCCTTAGTTTGGTGTTGTTGCAGCTTTTGTAAAAGCACTTTTTTGCTATGCATTGCTGTGTTGTGCTATGAGATAAAAGAAGTTAGACGTTTGGTAAAAAATTAATTAAAGATGATTAAAAAAGCAATCAAAGTGTGTTTGGTAAAATATGAGATTCAACCATTGTTGTTGTAGCAAATGACAAAAACAGACATATTTCTGAAAATAGTTTTATTCAATTTTATGTGAGTTAAAAATAATTAATTTTTTACTATCAAATATAAATATATATAATATTAAATTTACTAATTATCACTATTATTATGATTGTTAAAAAATTATTTTACTTAGCCACTTTTTAATATATATATTTTCAAACAAAAATTCAAACTAAAATAAAGTAATTATTTAATATTTAAATTTAACTATTATTGGATAAAGAGTATTACATTAACTAGTTGGAAGCCTAACAAGCTAAGCTCCAACAACACTCTACTACATTAATTGAACAGGTTGTTGTGCTAACCTACCAGCGAGCCTCATGGGTAACCTAGCCAAGGGAGCCGAAGCGGATGGAGGGCTGAGATTGTGTCACAAGGGGGCAAACTAACACTACCTTCCATGTTAATTCATGCAATATTAAGCCATTGGGGGCTTGAACATGGGACCTTCTGGAACGCATTAAACTTTGGGAAACGGGGATGACCAGCTGAGCTAGGGCCCGTTTTTTATTATTGACAAATTAATATTTGTTTTTGTTTTTGTTTTTATTTTTATTTTGACAAATAAAATAAAATGGCATATAATATAGTTTGAAAATAAAATGTAATAATATTTAAAGAACAAACATAAGAAATAAAAAATTGATTGTATATAAACTTAAGGGGTAACTTTTGTCATTTATAAATTTAAATTGGGATAAAAAAGATAAATCAAACATTAAATTTTGGTGGGACCAAATCTTATGCTTTTGTAGCTTTTAAAAGTTCCTCCACCCCAGCTTTTAAAAATTGAGGAATTTTGGAAGCAATTTATTTATTTTTTTACCAAACACTAGTTTCAAAAATTATTGACATATATAGGTTTTGAAATTGCTTTTCTAAAAAAAAAAAATATTACCAAACTCAGCCCAAGTCCACTTAGGGTTGACTTGAAAACTTCACGGGTACCTTGATACCAATATTGATCTCTGTTATCATACCACTGATTGCATTGGCTAGGAAGATATAAGTTCTTCCTTCTCTGACAAACATTATTGCATTGGCTAGGAATAAATAAGAATATTCCAAGTTCATAAGTGACGCTGGTAGTGGTCCTTTATCGCCCCAATTTCTATAGCCAGCGAACAACGAACGCATCGGCAGCTCCATGGTGCAATTACAATATTTTCCATGCACTCATCATCAATTCAACATAACAATATTTTTCTACACTTGTTGATTTCCTTGCATTCGTCAATTACTCCGTCCACTTGTTAGAAATGAGTCTTGAAGAAGAAGAGCAAGTGAAAAGAGAAGAATAATACTGCTGAATTTCCCTTTTAATTGCCTCCTGATTAAAAACATCAACTCCTGCCATTTCCAGCTTGGTAATACAGTTTATTCTTCTATTGGCATTAGCAATCTTATTGAAATATCCTGTGTTCTAATCTCCTTCTTTAAAACCCCTAACTTTGGCTTTGTGGTATGCCATTTTTGCTCTAGTTACCTTGACATTATTTAACTTTACCAGTAAAGTAGCTCTTTCTTCAATATAAGTAGCAGACAAAGCCGTATTTTCTACTGACAAATTTAAGAACTTAATCTTGTCAGTTAGTTCATCCTCCTCTTTTCTTACATTACCAAATTATGTTCTGCTCCAATTCTTAGTTTGAATCTTGCGAAAAAGAATATAATCAGGATTGCCCACAAAAACCATATTGTTCCACCACTGCGCCACTAACTTGAAAAAATCAAGATGTTTAAGCCAATGATTTTCAATCTTAAAACTAGAGTTAGTTCTAAGAGTAGAAAATAAATCCAATAATAAAGCATTATGATCTGAAATCGTTCTAACCCGTACAGTTTGCGTTTTATTGTTGAATTCAGCATCAAAAGAAGTGCATACAGAAAATATGTCAAGCCGACATAACAAAGGATCAGCTGATTTTTTGCTTCAACTATAAAACCCGCCATTGAGAGGTAAATATAATTTGTTGTAGGCTCTAGATAAATGCCACTTGGGGACGAAGTACGGAAGAAGGACGGAAATCTTGATGCTTCAGCGGCAAATGAGGTGCTAGCTACTCCTTTGAACATATGTGACTTGAAATGTTTACATGCAGGGGAGATCCCAGAAGAACCTTGGGAGTTTGTTGATGGCGCTGAAATCATGTTGAGTTAGTAAAAGCCATGTTACCCCTTGTAAGATTTTCATTTTTCTTCAACACAATATGTACAATTTCGTTTTTTTTCACTATGAATTAGTTAAATGTGTTTAAAAAGATTAAAAGAAGCTATTGATTGAGAGGTTATTGAATGTGATTCGACCATAAAAGGAAAAATTTATGCAGGTGTTCACTACACCAAATTTAGCGATTAGCAACGGTAGCTGGCAGTTGCAAAATAGGGTTGCAACAGTTTAGCTCTGTTACGAAAGTCGATGTTGCAGTTTTTCGCAACGGCTAAATTACCGTTGCAAAGTTTCAGTCGCAACAGTTTGAAACTGTTGCAACGTCAAAGTTCGCAACTGTTCTTAATTGTTGCGAATTGGAAGGACGCAACTGTTTTCAGCAGTTGCGAACTGAATTATCGCAACAGATCATACACAGTTGCGAATTTTTTGCAACGTCAAAAAAATACTGGTTTTGACCGGTCAAAACCAGGTCAAGATTAGAGTTTCCAGTAACAAAATCAAGTGACCACTGTTTATTTAGAAATCAAATTAATACAACAAAAAAGTAATTATTTGTAAAAACATCCTGTTTATTTAGAAATCAAATTAATCCAAAAAAAATAATTCTTTCTCAATGTTAATTCACCATAACATACCATGATGAACTACATACACACAAAAAGTAAGAAACACATCACTAAGTATAGCTAGAAACATTTCTTAAGTCCTAAGGACATATAAATTCTGTATGTAGTATCAAAAGAATGACATACAATAAAATTATGAACATAGAGAAGAACCTTGAATTTTTCCAAAGCGATTCGTTAAACTTCCTTCATAGTATCTGACATCAAGCATGCGAGACCACAAATTACTTTCTCATCTCCACTAGCATTCTTTACTTACTTCCTGCAGAAAATAATTAAAGGAAAAACACATGTCATATTTACATTTCAGTTAGGATAATTGAAGGAAAAACAACAAGTTAACAATAAATTACCACATGTTTGTCCTTCTTTGCCTCCCCTTTAGCTTTTATTTCACTCACCTCTTAGCAAGTTCCATAGAAAGAAGATCCTTGTGCAATGTAAGACAAATTACGCATTATGATGAGGAAACAACACAACCACGAAAAAAAAACTACAAGGAAAAACAAACACAACAGAAAAAAGAGGAAAAGCTCAAGTTGGAGGACAAGAGGAAGACTTACAGAACCAAATGTATCTAGAGTAAGACTTTAGGTGTCACCGAATGACCGCATTTCCAAACACAGGGACAAGACTCCTTAATGTCATTTTCGCTACCCAATATACACACTATGAACCATGACGCCAACTCTCTTGTAGGCCTAAACAAGGAATGACAATAAAAACATATTAAAGACTAAAAAAAATGAACACAATAATTTTGAAGCATTAGTTGGCCTTCCTGAGGCAAGGTCTTAGGCTCAACATTTAAATTACAGTTCCAACTGAATATCCAAAAACCAAACTAGAACTTATGCATGTAAGCTGTTTAATAGAATACTACACTGGTAGCACAAAGCCTTGATCAACTATATTTCCCTCTTCCATCTTGACAGAAATTTTGGGCTAGAGATTTCCAACTTAGGGACGAGTCTTTCATTTGCGCTAGGAAACTCTCCTGAAAAATTTCCAGGAAACCACACATCGAGTTGTCAGAGATGGAACCAACTTACAGACATAACACAACAACCACAATACTAGTGAGACGATAAGATCAAAGAGCAAAGAGCAACAAACACATCGAGTTGTCTGAAAGAGCAAATAACAACAAACTCAGGCCAATAAGATCAAAAAAAAACACTCATGGTCTAACCTCGAGACGATAGCAGACATTGTCCATATCAACAGTCGGCACACCTCTACACCGAACCTTACAAATCCTTTGCCTCTTCTAATGCTCAGATGGAGGTTCAGCATCCGGAATCTCAATACAATCCCCCATATTGCTGACCATAAGTGACTGTGTGACCAAAACCATAACCATAACCATAACCAGTGGTATCTGTTGTGGTCGAAGGCCCGCTCTGTGGTTGCTGGCTGTAGTAATCATATCCAGTACCACTGCCCTGTGGATTGGTTTGACCAGACGTTTGGTCCCACCAGCAGAATATCCACCTGATGTCGGTTCTGGTGGATAACCAGGATAAGGTGGCTCAGAAGCGCTGATACCCTGATGTGCATGACTAGGATATGCTCAAGGATGCTGCATGTAACCACAACCAGTTTGCTGCATTAGGGGAGCCCCAGGAGGAACACAACTTGCAGGACGATGACCTTGTTTAGGAACATATCCTCCACACCCAGATGGATTTCTGACCCGATTTTGCAATAGAGTTGCCAATAATGAACCGAAATAACCTTTCTATGCATTTATTGAAACTATTTGTGTAATCGAACACAAGATATATACAAAACTATGGCAGAACAAAAGAGACGGAATTAAAGGCACAAAAGTAGATAAAAGTATCATATCAAACAAAAGCATGCATTACGTATGCATTAAGAGAGTAAAGCCACCTAAATCCCCCACAAAGGTGGTATACTTGGCAAATGCCAGCAGATGTGCATCCTCTGCCTAATCGAAGTGGATAGTGTACAAATACAAGTGACAAATACTATACAGGTACGTTGCACAAAACAAAGCACCCGAAACTCTAGTTAAAAGCAATGAGATTTTGAGAATAAGATACCTAAAACCGTATAGGGTACATCATACAGAATTACAAACAAATTATGGCTAAGATAAGAAAACTACTGAAAGAAGCAACAAAGATTGTTGGCCTCTAAAACTTGACGCAGTTGGGAATAAAAAACACCTAGTTCTGACATGAGAAAATATATCCTACAAACAAAATGGACAATAAAAACTTAATGAACTGCACACGTGGGATGACAAACTAGAATACATGTGCATTTGTGCGCGTGAGAGAGAGAGAGAAACATATTTATATGCCTTTATAAATGCTTCCAGTGAACCAAATTTCAAAAAATTGACACAATACGCTCGTAAGATGAAGCTTAGATTTTCATATCCAAATTTCCTGAGAAAACCTTAATTTTTTACAAAATTCTTATTCAAAGATCCATTATTAGCTAATATCTCACAAAAAAAACAACATTCAAGGTATATAAAAAGAGTGCCTGCTCATGACTCTGCACCATAATAAGCTCATAGATTAAATCATAAATTTCATATTCAACAATCGAAAAAAATAAATCAGCAAACTTAATTCTTAAAGCTTCTTGTCCAAAGACCATTTATTTGTTGGCAAACAAAAAATCAAGGTATTAAATACCATGCTATAGGACTATCAACAAGAGGTGTCTATGTATAACCCTGACCACCTAATTATTACTAGAAAGACTTGTAATAATTCTTATATCTGAAGAAACTCAACAATAACAGATACAGCAACAAACAATATGTCAGTTTAAATTCTTATAATTTCACGGAAAAGATATAGAACACCACCGACCCGATGAATTATCTTTCCACCTATCTTTTCCTGGAATTATCATTCATACTTGAGCAAAGAGAAACAAACACAGGCCAATAAGATCAAAAAAAAAAAAACTCATGGTCTAACCTCAAGACGATAGCAGACATTGTCCATATCAACAGTCGGCACACCTCTACACCGAACCTTACAAATCCTTTGCCTCTTCCAATGCTCATGGATTAACTCCAACATATTATGTGTGAATCCATCCCTCCCTGCACAAGAACTCCAATTACGCAAATCACTGCCAATTACCTCACTAACGAAACAACTACACAAACTAGATGCCAAAGCAAAGTGCAACAATGAAACGACGCCACCGTGTAATCAGGACCCAATCAAAGTTTCTAAGAGGTTGTGTCATCATTATGATCATCTATAACATAATTCAGAAAATGTAACACTCAAACACCCACAATATCGAAAATCAATTAGAACCTTACCGAGATTAACTTGCCGATTATTACCATTTCAGTGACATCTATAACTCCAACTATGCCTCGCCCAATATCCACACTATGAACCATGCCGCTAAATCTCTTGTAGGCCTAAACAAGGAATGACAATAAAAACAAATTAAAGACTAAGAAAAAAGGAGCAATCATAATGAAATTACACACAAATCTCGGCAGTATCATTCGAGCAAAAAAAAACAACCATAATAAAATCACTTACGAGTGAACCTAGCACATATATTTTCATCTGTGGCTCCAAAAAAATAACTTCGAGGTACGATCGAAGCGAGTAATCAAATGATATCTGAAATTCACTAAGAAACATCACAACACAAATAAATAAGCACCAGCAAAATAATGATTTCGACTTCTACATCTAAGAAATTTTGTAAGAACAATTGCATCACGGCCAAGTTTCATTGCTCCCTTATGCAACATCAGTTTCCAGAATCAGCATGTGACATAAAAAATAGTTCTAGGTACCCTGAGGAAAACCAAACAACTCAACCTTACCTTGAACCCTATACCAAACCTCCTAATTTGATTAGGGTCATCTGCATATATGTTACATAGAGGTATAAGGTATTAAACTGTGTGATGCAACCATCAGTATATATGCACATATATCAACCAAAAGGAGAACTGAAACATCTATACCCCTAAACCCAAATTGAAGAAACAAACATAACCTATAGGTCAAATCATTATATTAGACCAGCACAGTGAATAGAAATCTTCTTATCAAACTAGGTCATCTTCTTCATCATCATCACCACGACACCATCATCATCAGAAATCACTATAGATACCACCAGCAACCTTAATCAAGAAAAATAATACTTCAATTATTAAGAAAATCAAGAGCTTGAAATTTTACCCTAACCCTAATATTAAAATTTATGAAATTAACGATGATGAAGAAGATTGAGTCATAGATAAATACCCAATCGCAAAAAATATTTTATCATTGACAACACAGACTACCAATGAATCGATTCTTTGTTCTTCTTCACCACCACCAGTTCTAGAGTCGAACTACTTCATCGATTTGTTCAGAAATGTAACAAAAATTGTAAATCTGCTACACGAGATTAGTGAGTTTCAGATATAAGAATTTATTTTCTTTGTTCGTCTTGTTCGGCAGAAGGAACATCAAATCTGTTTTAAGCAAATCTAGGGTTAGGGGTTAGATATTGGTTTTTCAATCGAGAAGATGTAGGACAGTGATGAAGAACATAGGTTTTCATTTGAACGATTTCAGAACTTTTTCCAAAAGAGGGAAAAGGATTTGGTGTTTAATTAGGGTTCACAGGAGGAACGAAGAAAAGAGAATGAGATAGAATGAATGACCGAGATTCGATAATAATAGAAGATAAGAGAACCGAGTCAGACTCCCAAGAATCTGAGTGAGCTGAATAGTGAGTCAGTTTCAAAGTGTAGGTAGCCACACTAGTTTTTCGCACGCGTACAACTGGGTTTAGTTGCAAATCGCAACAGAATCCAACAGTTGCGAGTTTCGTAATTGTTCTAAACTGTTGCGAATTTTTTGCAACAAAAATTAGCAACTGAAAATTCGCAACAGCTGCTAAGTTGTTGCCAATCTGAGTTGCTAAACCCCATATTTGGTGTAGTGGTTTGTAGGTGAAAATGGTTTCAACTGATTTCGGTAATTTCGGGTGTGCGGGTTGGTAGGCTCGGAAAGATACCTACTATTGTGTATACTGCAAGTGCACAGTGTCGACAAGCAACACAGGGCAAGCACAGGTCGAACCACAGAGACTTGGAGAGTGTAGAAGTTGATTCTAAATCCTGATTCAGAGAGTAACCAAAAGGGGTTTGATTTTGTCGATACGACGATATGATTTTCAAGTGACTGAAATAATAAAAGTAAAAGATGCAAATAACAAGATATGTAAACAATGATAATATGGATACTAGGGTATTCAAATCCACCAATAACCTATGATATGCATTCAACTTGTAATATTATTCTTGTCCTTATAGTAGATTCAAGTCTACCGTATAACTAAGGTGTTTCTCCAATGGATAATTTAATCACAACTAAAGTATTTCTCCAAAGCATTAATTGTCTAATTAAGCACAACTAATCTAAAGATCAATATTTGGTAAAGCATGAGTTGTAGCATAATCAACATAGAGATATTCTAACTACAATGGATACATGGCATACATTGTGAGAGCAAGATGTTGAAAAACTTGGATTAAATTATATCTTTAAACAATTCTAAACTTTCAAGAACAAGATACAAGATATGAATACATACCAATGAGATTAGGGCTTCATCTAAACCCTAGTAAATGAAATTAGAACATGAAGAACATTACAAAAAAATTGAAATTTGATAAACTAACATGAACAATCTATTCTTGGATGGTTTTTCAACACAACAACCCTCTCTATTTATACACAAAATTCCCTCAAGCACTTGGATTCGAAATTTGGAAAGCATCCACTCAACAAAACATGTTTTCTTAATTGATGGATTGAATGGAATATATTTGGTTGTGGGAAACAAATTGGGAGTGATTGAGTGAGATAATGGGGATGTTTTCTTTAATTGATGGATGAAATGGAATACAATGGGGGTGAGGTGGATGATTTGGAAAGAATCCAATGGGAGTGAGGTGGATGTTTTGGAAAGAATCCAATGGGAGTGAGGTGGATGTTTTGGAAAGAATCCAATGGGGGTGAGGTGGAAATGGATTTGGGTCTTGGGTTTTGGATCATGGGTTTTTTAATCCCATGAATTTGTAAACAGGATTCCACTGATGCGCGAGCGGGTTGCAATGCTTCCAACTTTATTCTCTTTTGTCTTCTCAATTCTTCCAAGCTTTATTTAGTACTTAAAAACACAAAATTAATTAATACAAATATTTATTCTTGAAGATGGTAAGAATGCAGAATTTGGGATAATATATGACTTTGAAGCGCGAAAGATGAGTTAAGTGCCAATGAAAAGGTGTATGAATATGCAATATTTGGCACTCATCAAATACCCCCAAACCTGAATTTTACTTGTCCTCAAGTGAAACAGAACTTAAGAAATCCTAACTATACCACTGTCGCTGGTCTCTCGAATGCATTTAGCGTATGCACTAAGCCTTTAAACCCCTAGGTGTCCCTAGTGGACGAGTTGTAGTCTCGTGAGGGCCTACCAAAGATGTACCCACAAAACCTTCTCCAATTTCAGAGCATCCATAGAAATGTCTTCGTCTTCGGTCTTCAACTGTAGATGATGAACTTCGGAATTTCGTAGAACCATGAAAATTTGTAACCAATATTTTTTTTTTTTTTTTTTTTTTTAAGACCCGCTACACAGCTGATCATCATTTTTTTTAGTGACCCGCTACACAGCTGGTCATCAGATAACACACTACAAAAGACCCGTTCCACAGTTGGTCATCAGATAACAAAAAATGCAAAAGACTACAAAAGACCCGCTCCACAGCTGGTCATAAAAAGATGCAAAAGACTACAAAAGAAAACCTACAAAAGACCCGCTCCACAGCTGGTCATAAAAAGATGCAAAAGACTACAAAAGAAAACCTACAAAAGACCCGCTCCACAGCTGGTCATAAAAAATGCAAAAGACTACAAAACGCCATATGAAAATACTCCCCCAAACCTAAATCTAACATTGTCCTCAATGTTTCAACAGATGAAAAGAATTTAAACAGAAACATACCATGAGAACTATGTTGAGTAGAGAAAAGGGAAGAGATTACCGGTATGTCAAAAGCAAGATTAGAGCCTCATTATTCAATGCTAGAATCCAACATTAACTCAGTTGATGTCACATTGGATTAGCACAATATATACAAAATACAACTTAACCGGTTCATGAAACAAGATTTAACAATATCTACTGGATTATTATATACAAAAATTCACCATACACTATCAATCTAAAGAGTTGAGGATCAACCCAAAAGACGAAGTGCAGAAATTTTAACAATCTCACATAAATATGATATGATAGAAATGCACGTGAGAAAGTAAAACAAAATGAGATACCCCCAAACCTAGATTTTTCAATAGTAATACTTTTGGGCACGAAATCTAACAATTTTAGGGGTTCATCACGCAGAAGGTCTAGCTCAAAATGGGCTTTGTTCGGGATGGGAAGAGAAACATCAATGCATTCCAGATATGACTTCTCAATAACAGGATATTTAGTGGACAAAAATTCCAAAAGAATTTGAGATGCACATAACTCTAACCCTAGGTTTGGAACTGTCAACCACATCGATTCAGCACACTTCAAAGGAACAATTCTTAGGTCCACTGCAAGACCATCAGTTGGTGACTTAATCAGGAGAGTAGGAACGTCTAAGTTGCTCATATGGATGAGATCAAGAGTACCATTATCATTAGTTACATTAACATATCCTAAGTCATCTACAAGTGCTACATCATGCTCACATTCATAGAACAATTCAGCAAGACCCAAATCAGTTTCATGATCATCCAAAGTTTTATTCTCATGCATAGACAAATTGAAAGAGACATCATGTTGTGACCTAGGTATAGAATCATACACGCCAATTATATTTTCATGCTTAAGATCATTAGTGTCGACAGGAGATTCAACATTTTCTAAGTCAGACACAAGAAATGTGTCATGCTCTTGTTCACAGGAAAATTGCACAGGCTCAAGATCAGTATCAACATCCCATGTATATGGAACATTAGAAGAAACATCACTCATTAAGGTCGAGGCAGAGAAGCCTATTGTCTCTGAACCCAAATGTTCGACAATATTTTCAGTAAAAACATGTTCTTCTAACATAACATCATCATCATTATCATCACAGAAATGCTTTTCCCTATTCAAAATCGTAGTATTTCTAGTCCCTTGATTTAAAACAGGTTCATATGCAATATCAGTTGCACGAGTAAGACTAGGCATACTATTTTCACATTTTATTTCATTAGGACAAACAAACATTTCATCCTGAAATTCCTCCCTTCCTACATTTTGTAAACGAATCAAATTTATTTTTAATAATGCATTAAGTTGTTCGATGGAAGGAGAGTCTTCAACAATAGGAAATTCATAATCAATGCTATATGTTTTATCATGCAATACACTCCTAGCATTATTTTGTTCGATGAGTCTGAGATTTTCCTCCACAGATTGAGAAGTACAAAATTGTTCAACTTCCCACTGTGGTGGATGATACATATGTTCAGGGTCATTAGGGTCTATAAAAAACTGATCGCAACCTTCGAAAGGTTGGTTATGGTCCCAATGACTATCAGCTTTGTAATCTGTTGGCATTTCATATTTTGGATTTTCATGATATTCTCTAGATTGCCTAAAATCATGCAAAATATAGCAATTCTCAGCAGGATGGCCTAAGCCTCCACATAAGGTACAAGCATAGATTTCTGATTTCCTAGAAGAATTATATGCGACAGATTCATGCATTTGCATTTCTAAAGCTGCAGTTCTAGCTTCTAACTGGTCCAAAAGTGATGATTGTGAGAGTTGGGCACTGTAAAGATGTTCATTTTCACCCTGTGGTGGATGATACATGTGTGAGTAGTTATTAGGGTCCATGTATTGATGCTCGGGACTGTGAAAATGTCCATAAAACTCCATATAACTATTGACATCATGGTCTGTTGGAGGCTCATAATATGAAGCATGCCCGTAAGCAAGCTCTATGATGGATTTGTTTCCATCCCCACCTGCAGACCAGAATCCTGACATGATCTCTAACTAGCACTAGGCTTGTTGCAGAGATTGGGATGTACACACTGAAAACAGACCAAATTTTATTTTTTTCATTATTGGTTTTTTTTTTTTTTTTTTAAGCCCGTTCTCTAATTACGGCATACATTAGAAAAACAAAATAAAAGAAGAAAAATCATAAACGGGAGGGGAGTTTTATGCAATCGCAAACAAGACTGACTTCACCACAGTATACCTACTGATTTCTAGCAAACAAAAAGCATGATGGATCCACTTATATTGTTTTCTAGACCAGCTTATAATCCTTCGAAATGGAATTCGTTACAATCTGAGCAAACTCCTCTGGAATCAATCCGAGTTTAAGTAAATTGAATAGAGGCGAGGGAAGCTGCAGGAGCTTTGATACCCAAGGCCTCACCGCATTCCAAGGCGGGGCAGTCACGCATTCAATTTACAGAAACCGTCATGAACTTCGAAGTATGCTTAGAGAGTAACCAATATTTTTCGAACGACTCTCCTACTAAGCTCGTTACCTTATAGGTCTCGTTTAATTTCAAATTTTAATGCTTAGGTTCACGTTAGGTATTGTTTTCCTAAGGCGGGCAAGAAGAGAACGGTGATGAAATCCGAACCCTTATCTTGTATGGCCAGTCCTTGCCCTTTACTAGGAAAATAAAACAAGACCGTATTCAAATCCTCAACATATATGCAACCGAAGGAATACAGTAACTCGCTAACAGGGGATTCGCGAGTGTTTCGACAAACTTACCTCCCGTACCAGACGGGGGATGAACCGTTGTTGTCGACTCGGGCCACGACTCTTATGTCATGAACTAACCCGAGGGACCGAGGTGATATTGTAATCACCGTCCTTCTCTACAAATAGTTTGATATTTAATACTACCCTTCCGTAGGGTTTAAAAATAAAAATAAAAGTAGAATGTCCAAGTCCAAAGTCCAAAATAAAGTGCAAAAGAAAAATAAAATTACAAGAGTAAAGGAATCCTAATACAAACTAAAAATAGATAAATAAAATAAACTCTTTTTTTTTATTAAAATAAAAACTTCTTCCGCTTCCTTTCCTTCACCTTTACAACAGCTACTCAGGCACCTGTTGAGCTCAAAAGAGGTATTTAGGGTTTTGAAGTTTTAAAGAAAAAGCAAAATAAAAAAATATCAAAAATAAGTGTAAAATTGACTGTGAATAGTTACGCTGCTACAGTGAAATGTGAAAAGTTCCAGGAGATGAAATATGAACAGTGACAGGAGATAGAAAAATGAACTACACCACTACCGAGTCCCCAGCAACGGCGCCAAAAACTTGGTAGGCTCGGAAAGATACCTACTATTGTGTATACTGCAAGTGCACAGTGTCGACAAGCAACACAGGGCAAGCACAGGTCGAACCACAGAGACTTGGAGAGTGTAGAAGTTGATTCTAAATCCCGATTCGAGAGTAACCAAAAGGGGTTTGATTTTGTCGATCTGACGATATGATTTTCAAGTGACTGAAATAATAAAAGTAAAAGATGCAAATAACAAGATATGTAAACAATGATAATATGGATACTAGGGTATTCAAATCCACCAATAACCTATGATATGCATTCAACTTGTAATATTATTCTTGTCCTTATAGTAAATTCAAGTCTACCGTATAACTAAGGTGTTTCTCCAATGGATAATTTAATCACAACTAAAGTATTTCTCCAAAGCATTAATTGTCTAATTAAGCACAACTAATCTAAAGATCAATATTTGGTTAAGCATGAGTTGTAGCATAATCAACATAGAGATATTCTAACTACAATGGATACATGGCATACATTGTGAGAGCAAGATGTTGAAAAACTTAGATTAAATTATATCTTTAAACAATTCTAAACTTTCAAGAACAAGATACAAGATATGAATACATACCAATGAGATTAGGGCTTCATCTAAACCCTAGTAAATGAAATTAGAACATGAAGAACATTACAACAAAATTGAAATTTGATAAACTAACATGAACAAGCTATTCTTGGATGGTTTTTCAACACAACAACCCTCTCTATTTATACACAAAATTCCCTCAAGCACTTGGATTCGAAATTTGGAAAGCATCCACTCAACAAAACATGTTTTCTTAATTGATGGATTGAATGGAATATATTTGGTTGTGGGAAACAAATTGGGAGTGATTGAGTGAGAGAATGGGGATGTTTTCTTTAATTGATGGATGAAATGGAATACAATGGGGGTGAGGTGGATGTTTTGGAAAGAATCCAATGGGGGTGAGGTGGAAATGGATTTGGGTCTTGGGTTTTGGATCATGGGTTTTTTAATCCCATGAATTTGTAAACGATTCCAGCGATCTTGAGCGGGTTGCAATGCTTCCAACTTTATTCTCTTTTGTCTTCTCAATTCTTCCAAGCTTTATTTAGTACTTAAAAACACAAAATTAATTAATGCAAATATTTATTCTTGAAGATGGTAAGAATGCAGAATTTGGGATAATATATGACTTTGAAGCGCGAAAGATGAGTTAAGTGCCAATGAAAAGGTGTATGAATATGCAATATTTGGCACTCATCACGGGTGAGAAACAATTTAAACCCTAAACAATGTACTGCAAGGGAGTACTTTAGATTCGAGAGATCAATCTGTACAAATCCAGCCTAAACCAAGAAATGGTCGTTCCAGACTTGCTTCGGTCATAAAGTGGAGGAGAATGGGTTGGTTTTGGGGAGGGAAGCATGGAAAGTGGTGAGACTAGAATAGTTGATTCTGGAAGAGCAGTTGTGTTACTACGACTTGTATATGAAAAGTGGGAAGGCTAACAATTGGTAAGCTAGCAAGTATTTTCTGAGTGTTGTATATTCCCGAATGAACTTGTTGTTCTGTGGAAATAGGGAAGACCTATTTATACAAGCCAAAGTGAAATGTACTCTGGCATTACTATAAAACTTGGCTTTAGCGATTATTTTCTTACCAACTACAGTTGGTGGAATTCTTCAGCAACAATTATTTGTAACTAAAAACAACTCTGGTGGGCGGAAATGTCTAACCACCAGTTTTCCAGCAACGATAGTGTGTGGAAGGCTTTAGCATGAACAACTTAACAACCGAAATATCGTATTTGTTGTTATTAGCCTCTAACCATCATGTTTGGGCAACCAAAATGTACCCTAAAAGGTACATATCTTTTTCCACTCATCTTACCCACAAAACAACATGTTGGTAGACACCTCAACCAACCATCAAAATATTGGCGTTGTTAGTAGCTTTCAGCCTCAAGAGTTTGACAACTACAATGTACACTAGAAGGTAAATACTTCAAAACACCATGGGTAGCCACCAAGTCAATCTTTTGGTAGACACTTGTACCAAAACATTAGTTTGTTGGTGTGGTTAATTGCTTTCAGCCACCAGGATATGATAATTACCAAGTTTCATATATGGTTTATTAATTAAGTACGTAAAGATATTGAAGTTTGAAAAGTTTCTTCTTTTGAAACAATTAAAATTTGTCTTGCCCAGTTTATCGCTAGAGCATCATATATATCGTTTGAAAAGTTTCTTCTATTGAAATAAAATTTGTCGTGGCGAGTTTATCGCAAGAGCATCTAGATGATATAAATGCATCACCTTACTATTTGAAAGAACAAAACAAAATTACATCAATATGAGGATGATTCCATTAACAAAAGTGGATTCTATTATGAAATTATGTATAGTGAGTTATTTAGGACTGAATGGCAGACGAATAATAATTTTGAACTAATAGGTAGTCGGATGACCAAGATGCATGACTATACTAACAAATTAAACAAGATTAAACCAAATACAGAGAAATGAAGTCTTCAAATCCCCTCTCATAATTGTATATAAATCCCTAGGTATATAAACCTATTTTTTTTAATCAAGAAGTTGTAGCTTCCTCAAAGATGTGATATAATCACGTGTCATATTGATGACTCAACTTCAGGAAAGTATGTCACTCCTTAGCATGCATTAGCTACCTGTTTAAGGCATAGATAATCATATGCTTCATTACATAACAAAGAATTATCCTAACTACCATGGATGATTGACATACAAGGTGAAAATGTGAAGCATTAAGACCGACCAAAGTTTATAGTTAGAAAAATTAATGTAAGTTTCTAAGTATCCTTGAGACCGAGAGAGAGTGAGATCGGAAAAACTATAAAGTTTATAGTTAAACTATCTTACAGCAAGAGATACATATATATATATATATATATAGAGAGAGAAAATATTGTAACACGATCTTTGTAGCTAAAAGTATAAATTAGAAACTTAATTTATAATAATGTGAAAATGGGTTTGCTTCCTCATTTATTTTTAATTTTTTTTTCGGTTCATCATAATTACCCCGAATTCGATAAAATTTTATAAGAAAATTCTGAATTGCTTCCAATATAAATTAGAACTAAAGTTTCAAATTATGAATATGATTATCCAAACTCGTGTAATCTCCTCAAGTCAAAATGATTCAATTTTCAGTTTCTTCCATTTTACACGAATTCATTCAAAGTTGATATCATTATTTGTTCCAGTAATCCCACAATTTCACCATAAATTTCCTGCATCATCTCATTGTTATTTCACTCTAGTTTGTTCAATTTGGATTATTCCTCTGGATAATGTGTTATTTATTGACGACGATCGAATTTGAGCGAGCTTCAAAGAAATTTGGTGAAATCGGTTGATAAAAAATTTGGATTTGAATAAACACTCCCGGAGCTTCTTGGTCCATAGTTTGTATACCGTTATACCACATTTGAAGCTTGAATCAACACTGAGCTTCATATTTATCGATTTCGATGATGTATCATGCTAAGTTTGAAGTCAGAACCCTCCCGGAGCTTTGTGGTTCATAGTTTGTATGCCGTTATACCATATTAGAAGTTCGAATAAATATTCAGCTTCATATTTATCGATTTAGATGATGTATCATGCTAAGTTTGAAGTCAGAACCCTCACAGAGCTTCTTCGTTCATAATTTTTATGCCGTTATACCACATTTGAAGTTCGAATCGATAACGAGCTTCATATTTATCAATTTCGATGATGTATCATGCAAATTTTCAAGTCAGAACCCTCCTGAAGATCTGTGGTTCATAGTTGTATGACGTTATACCATATTTGAAGTTCGAATCAACACTGAGCTTCATATTTATTGATTTCTATGATGTATCGTGCTAAGTTTGAAGTCATGGAGCTTCTTGGTTCATAGTTTGTATGACGTTATACCACATTTGAAGTTCGAATCAACACTGAGCTTCATATTTATCGATTTCGATGATGTATCCTGCTAAGTTTAAAGTCAGAACCCTGCCAGAGCTTCTTGGTTCATAATTTTTATACTTCTTGAGTCTACCAGTGTGAACTAAATGTACTTCAAGACTTGTATGACTAGTACAAATTACTACATGACCTATGTGACTAGTCGAAATTCAAACCGGAAGCATAAATAGAAAGCACAAAAGCATAAAGAAAACACAAAGAAAACACACTTTCCTTGATCCGGATGACAATCATTAGTCAAATATTTACCCTCCAAATATCCCTAGTCAATCTGTATGACAATCCAAAACCTATTGTCCACCGTCCAAATTTTTCTATCCAAATTTCTATTCTACTCTCACTTTCCTCTATCTCTTCCTCGGTCTGTTCTCCTCTCACTCCGCCTCCCTCTCTCATAACAAAATTTCCAAATCAAGGTCTAACAAAAATCCTTGAATCCTTGTTAATCCGTGAATCAAAAACAAATCAGAATTAAAAAAAAAACATCTAAATTGAAACATCCATAACCCTAAAACTTTGATATTGTCCTTAAAATTAAAAAAAAAAAAAAAACCCTTGTTATGTGATAATAATTGTTCTTCGATCTACTAGACAACGATTAAGGTATAATCACGAGCTTAATTTGTTGATTTTTTTTGATGATGTTGTTTGATTTTGAAGTAAAATGGCTTTCTTATTTACTCTTTCTCAGGAAAAAGAAGAATTAATGAACAAGAATAAGACCATTGGAGCTTCAAAAATGTATAGTTTCATGAACCCTAACGCTATCTATCTTCAATGGATGTTCAATTTTTGTTCTTATTTGTTTTTTTTTAACTCAATTTTAAACTAGGGTTTCTCGATTTGGGAATTTTCTTACTCTGTTAGTGAAGATGATTGGTTTTAACGGGTTTCTGTTTATAAATATGGTTGGTTTTGAACAAAGGAAGGGTTTGTTCTTATTGGGTTTCTGGTTTTGACATGGGTTTTCAGTATTGCAGTTTTTAAGTTGTTTAGACTGTTCAGTTTAGTGGGATGAAGAAGTTTATTGTTTATTGTTCTTACATTTGATTTGTTGTTTTTGTTATGTTGCAGATGAATAAAAGTAAAAATACTAACAGTGAAGTTTGACAGGGTAGAAATGGTGATCGACAAGGTGGTGAATGTTTTTTGATGGCAGATTCATTAAATTAATGCGAGAATTACATTACAATGTCTGTATGATTTGTAATAATGTGATGTGTTCTTCTATGGCTGAAGTCTGTTCTAATTCGTTTGTTTGCAGCAGATGAAATGACGTGTTGAGTATGCATGGAAGCATATTAGTGAGTTTTTGTTGCAATGTTGGTGTATATAATATTTTCTTTAAGAAACTTGACATTTGTGTAATGAATATCATCTTTTTTTATCTATTTTTGTGTAAATGACTAACAGGTTAGTAAACTGTTGCCTGTCTACAATGCCGCCAAGGAAAAAAAGAAAGACTAAGAAAAGCAGCAGGTAATATCACAATCAAAAAAATGAAACATCATTGGTTTCCTAGACGTGATAATGTTTTTCTTATTTTAATAATTTGGCCTCGTTTTATATAGAAGAATGGAGAGGACTTTACTACATTATTTTGTTTGTGTTTGGATGGGAAACCTGGAATAAAGATGTGGAAGTCCCAATTATAGGTCGGTATATCTACCATTCTTATTGCAAAATTGAACGTATTTCTTTTGTTGATTTATTAACAATTGACCGATTTAATAGTGAAATGCTAAATTCTGTTGAACCTATTATTTTACAGTGAAAAGTCTAGGAGCAAGCTGATGAAAAGATAATGAAAATAGATATAAGAGTAGCATTAAGTCTCGTGAAGGATTTAGTGGGAAACTCGGTGGTCTTTGTTTCTTTGGCACAACAAGGCAGGTAACTATTTTGATTTGTTCTTTTTTTTCCACCATTTGGTGCATTCTATCAATTCGTGGAACCATAGATGATTGTTCTTGAGTTGGTTCCTTATTAGACCTTCTATAGTATGAATGACAGAGGATGGATCAATTTTGTTATTGATGTTCTTATGTAGTTTCATGCTTTTGATGTTAGTTAGTCCTAACCATGATTCATCCTCTAGTGTGTTATTGTACATGTTTTTCCAAGGAAAGACATATGTGATTGGAGGAATCCTAGAATAGATCCTACTGTGTAAGTTATGTCTAACATATCATGTTTTTAGCTCAAATAGGTAGTTCGGCGTCAGGGTTCACATCTTGATGAAAACTTTAGTTCTTTTAATTGTGGTGTTTGTTGATGATGGATTATGTCCATTGAATTCTGATTGGCCAATGGGCACTTGTTTGATTTTTATATACCATTGGAGAGTAAGATGTAGTATTTGGAATGGTTGTCTTATTTTTGTTTAATTGCATTGCAGATACTCCCAAAAATCTACACAGACTACACTTTGGATGAACTGTAGGTGAATAACATTGAGTTCATTTGAAAGGTAACTTCAACTTGCTGTTTTAAGATCAAAGATTCCACTAGTAGAACACAATTCACAAAACATGCCATGTAATATGCATCATATCAATTGGACCCTTCTCTGGAAGCAGGCACCAATATATTTCATTATCACTTATATGATTTTGTCGCAAATCTTTATTTCAATGATTTTGAGTGACAAATTGTCTCACTATTTAACTGACACTAGACAAATAAATTCATGTTGCAAATTTTGATAGTTATTTGTTTTGTCTATCAAATCTTAATTTATACATTTGATGTCATACTTTGCAGGTTGATTCTTAGAAGCTTACATCCAAGGTCAGATTCCAATAACCGTTTTGAGTGGGTTACCCTATACCAGTCAAGTTATCTTTGGTGTTTATGCATTGCTGGTTGCTGGTGAAGCTGGGGAATTAGGTATGATCAGGGTCGGTTTTTACTAAAAGTAGGCTATTTGTTGTATTCTCCCAAGTGTTTCAGCTTTTCTAATTTGAAAGATTGAAATCTAAATTGATACTTCTGGGCTCAAATATACTGGATATGAACACGAATTTGTAATTTCTCCAACATTCTTGATATAAATTTTCTCTTGAGAATAATTTGATTCTGGCATGATATGAACTGCAGTGTATTTTCTGGTCACCGGAACCTTAAATTTTCAGGTAGCCGGGACCTGACATTTCAGGCCGGAATCACCTGAAACTGTTTTTTTTTATAATTCAAATCTAACAATTTCCTAATTTCTAAAGGAAAAATGCGTTAGGATATTTTGAAAAATAAGACACATGTAATCTCTTAATTATCCACTTGAATTGTTATACAAAGAGTTAGCAAAGATTATAACACAATCTCCACATTACAAAGTGTAAAATGCGAATAGTTAGGATACATATTGTAATGAAAATGAAGTGTTAGCCTATTTAATTTTCCTAATGTAATAAAAGAGTTGGACAAAATCCTAACACATTATATAACTGTGTATGGGTAACCATTTTTCTTAGTTAGAGAAATTAGCTTGTATTTTTTAGTAATGCTTTTTTTCCATAAGAAAATCCTAGATATGGTGTAGTTTAATGGGAATTGTTGTTTGTTCAGGATCTTGGTGGAAGACAAATCCGTGTAAGCTATGCTAATGAGATACCTCCCTGGAACTTTTGTGGCGGTGGCTATAACAATGGTGGAGGTGGTTATGGAGATGGAGAAAGAAATGACGGTTTCTAAACCTCCGTTCCTCTTGGCTCTGCATGTTGGTATGCATCTTTAGCAGTAATATGAGTGAAAAGTAGACTTATACCACATCAGTCATTGTATTTCATGTTGTTTAATAATAGTCGACATACCTGTGTGATTTTTATTTGACTCTCCCCAGTTAGTTATACACTTATGTTTTGTTTAGTCGTTTAAAATAGAAATATTGAAGTATTATCTTGTACGAGGAACTGTAACTCCTGCTTGGTAGGAAGTATTGTTTTTGTTTTCCATTTCTTTAGAAAAATTAGTACTTGCTCGGTTATATGATTTTGTCTTTATTTCTTTCTTTGATTTTGATTTTTGTATTTTTCAAGTAATATTGATCTGATTTAGGGTTTTGATATACTTGTTTGAAATTTATTAAGGGGCTTATGATTAAAATTCTCAATTGGCTGACTTGAAATGTTGCTTTTGACCAGGACTTTAATCACAAGATCCTGTCATAGAACTCCACAGATTACGGCAGAGTTAAAAATTGCAGATGCTTAAAACTCTCGAAGGATGGGGTAGTTGTTCAGGTAACATGATGTTCAACTTGGAAGTACAAAGTATGAAGGAAGTTCACGGTCATTTTTTCTGGCCCCACAGGAAAACAGATACTACATTCGTAATGATGTTTTTAGGTATCGTGAGAGGGTCAAGTGCTGAAGCTTGAGCCCATATTGGTTAACAGAACAAGTGAAAGCACTATAGAAGCAACTCAATAACTTGGTGGTCTCGTTATTTTATTCTTATTTCTGCTTCTTTATTTACTATAATGGGACTTGAATATTGTTTTTCCTTTTCAGAACCCTCTCATGTCCCTAATATCGTCATGCCAGATACTATAGAAGCTATTGCGGAGGAGCTGAGTAATGGTGTTGAAGGTCATCATCATCTGAACAATGAGGAAGAGGTGGTTGTGCAGTAAGAGGTTGAGGAGTGCAAAGTGAAGTTTGGCAATTGACAGAGCCTGCTGTGCCTATAGTGAAAGAAGATGCTTCGAAGTTGGATACATGTGTCAGTTCAATTCCAACTTTTTATTTTGTTTAAATCTATGTACTAAGTTCCTCATTGAATCTGTGGTTGTGTAATAGTACTTTTCTTATTTCAAATTACAGGCTGAGAATATCGGTCAGTCTGGAGTACATGGATGTTGATGGTCTAAAGAAGATCAATAAGGACGGAAAAGTTTCATGCTTTTCTAGGGGATGAAGCCTTGTTTCAAGCTGAAAGTTTAAATTGGTACGTCTACAGATGAATATTAATTTCTTGTTCATTCTAAGCTTTATCTGGTGCAACTGATCGAATTCTGAACTTCATAATGTATGTGAGTCGTCTCATTAACTTGGTTTCAAAGCATAACTCAAATGATAAAAAAACTTTCAATGCTTTTTGGTTCTTTAACAGATGCAAATCAGCATGCGAAGACAATTGTACTGAAATATTCTGTTCTTTCCATGAATTTGTGTAGGAAAGTATTCTGCGAGTGGTACATGTGTTTTGAAGTAAATAACTTCATCATGTGGGGAACTTCATGGGGGTGTATGTGCATTAGTCAAACCAATGCTCGAGTGACCGATCTTATTGTTGTTGCAGAGAACACTGGAGCTGAGGATCCCGTTGATCCCTACACCTTGGGAAGGTGTTCCTTTAGATACCCTGGTATTTTTGTAGCGAGAGCATAGATAAATAAAGATCCAGACTCTCAGTCGTTACTCAATCACCGCCAAGGCCCATGTGTCCTCTATATATTGTAGTTTCATGTTTTGAATATATTTTGGATATTTTGAATGTTACTGAGTTGAATATTATTATCAAAATGAAGTTTTTTTTTTCATGATATTCTCGAGACACTACTCTTTATCAACTCAACTCAAATATGTGGAAGGGACAAGCCTTTGAGCAACAGTAATAACACCTTGACTGACTGGTTTGTAATGGATCAAACCCATAAGCAGCCGAATTAACCGTGTATATAAATTTTTACCAACTCGGAGCTAACACTTGATGCAACCAATAAACCGATGCCTAGAAACATTGACCAACAAAAAGGTGGTGGCATAACTGTTGATCCAACTTCAAAAACATCAGCTGAAATTCTCATCCAACAAACATTACTAAAGCTTAAATTCTTGAGCAACTGAAATTCAGTGGAAGGAAACTCTCTCCCATCGAGACATATAGCGGCTCCAAGCCTTCACCAGCACCCTCAACTACTAAGATCCATCCAGTCAAACCCTTTAGTGGCTGAAAACGTTGTATAATGGCCACCTCTACCAATAATGTTTAAGTCTTTGAGCCACCAATATTTATGTGGGTTCAATGTTTCAGCGACAAATGATTTATGTGTTTTACCAACGAAAGCAAGTGGTTAATGGATATGTGTGCCAACATTAACTTAAGTCGCTTCATAGTAGTTGAAAGATATCTATTCCAACAACATGGTTGGTATAGGTCTCCAGCAAATAAGCCTTCAACCACATATCCTATCTGTTGCCATGTTGTTTCCTATAGATATCTACACACTAAAAATTCCCCTGTACCAACCGAATCCAAGTAGTCCCTAAAGCTCAATTTTCTTGTAGTGTGGTCTCATTAAGGGATGGATAAATGGGTAAGTAAATGGGAGGAGGTGATAACCGTATGCATGGAATTGATGTTTCATAAAACCATTAATGTATGTAATTAATGTTCCATAAATCCGTTAAGGCATGGAATTGATGTCGAGCTATTCACCATTAACTCCCTATATTCACGCTATAAAATGCCAAACCAATACCCAAAGAGGATCTCCCAGTTTGTGATATGTGTTTGATGTCTCGCATATTTTTGTGGAAAACATGTGGCATGTCGTTTTTTCCTGGAAACTTGAGCTTGAGAGACTTGGTAGCTTGGTGACCTTCGAAGGTCGAGATCTTGCATCTTAATAGGAAAGGTAGCAGTTGATCGTCGCACGCTTTCGTTCGTTGGTGGCCGCATAGGGAAGGAAAGCATAGTGGCGCGGCTAAGTTGGCATGCCATTGGCATGGAATGGTGGCGCAGCTAGGTTGGCATTTCGTTGGCATGGCATGGTTTGGCATGGCCAAACTTAGGTTTTCGGGCCAAAGGTTACCATGCGTTGTTTGGTAACCTTGGATGGTTTGGATTTTCTTCTGGGATTGAACGACAACCGTTGATTATTTCACGCCTTCGTTTTGGTAGCCGCGTTGGGAAGGCCTGCATGGTAGCGCGTCTAGGTCGGCATGCCGTGAGCATGGCATGGTTTGGCGTGGCCAAACTTATGTTTTCGGGCCGAAGGTTACCATGCGTTATTTGGTAACCTTGGATGGATAAGATTTGATCATGTGGTTGATGGGCAACCATTGATTGTTGCACGCCTTCGTTTTGGTAGCCGCATAGGGAAGGCCAGCATGGTGGCGCGGCTAGGGTCAAGGGAGGGGGTGTTTGTCCTAGCATGTGGGGCCAAAGGTTTGATTATGGGCGCATGGCGCAGCTAGCTTGGATAGGTGCGATTTGGCTTGGCATGGGGGGCTGGGTGTTTTCCATGGGCGCATGGCATGTATAACTTGGCTAGGTACGGTTTGGCTTGGCATATGGGGCCAAGGGTTTGCCATGGGCGCATAGCGTGGCTAGCTTGGCTAGATGCGGTTTGGTTTGGTATGCGGGGCCAAGGGTTTTCCACGGGAGCATGGCTTGGCTAGCTTGTCAAGGCGTGGTTTTGGATTGGCATGTGGGGCCAAGGGTTTTCTATGGGCATATGGATTGGCTAGCTTGGCTAGGTGTGGTTTTGGCTTGGCATGTGGGGCCAATGGTTTGCCATGGGCGCATGGCGTGGCTAGCTTGGATAGGTGTGGTTTTGGCTTGGCATGTGGGGCCAAGGGTTTGGCGTGATCCAAGCTAGGTTCGTGACTAAGCTAGGGTTTTGGGACAAAGGTCGTTTGGTAACCTTGGACGGCCAGGATTTGCTCCTGAGATTAAAGGGAAACTGTTGATTTTTGCATTCCTTCATTTTGGTAGCCGCGTAGGGAAGGCCAGTATGGTGGCGCGGCTAAGTTGGCATGTGGCCATGGCGAGGTGCGTTTGGCATGGCGCGGTAGGCGTGGCTGGCATGGTTTGCCATTAGCATAGGGGTACAGCTAGCATGGTTGGCATGCCTTGGCATGGTTGCTGTGGCTGGCATGGTTCGCCATTGGAACAGGGGTGCGGCTAGCATGGTTGGCAAGCCTTGGCGCGATTGGTGTGGCTGGCATGGTTCGCCATTGGCACAAGGGTGCGGCTAGCATGGTTGGCATACCTTGGCGCGGTTGGTGTGGCTGGCATGTTTCTCCATTGGCACAGGGGTGCAGCTAGCATGGTTGGCATGCCAAGGCACGGTTAGTGTAGCTGGCATGGTTTTCCTTTGGCACAGGGGTGCAGCTAGCATGGTTGGCATGCCTTGGCGCGGTTGGTGTGGATGGCATGGTTCTCCATTGGCACAGGGGTGCGGCTAGCATGGTTGGCATGCCTTGGCGCGGTAGGTGTGGCTGGCATGGTTTGCCATTGGCACACGTGGGAATTAGGGTTTGGCTTGTCGTAACCCTAATTGGTATTAAAAAAGATACCCCGGTAATTTTTCACAGACACATTAAAGGTTTTAATAAATGCGCCTAGTAAAAGATTATTACTTAAATGATGTAATATCACTGTCTGACTAGGGTTTAGGGTTTTACGATTTTAACCCTAAGCTAAAAACCACCATCAACAACAGGTTATTTTGAATTTCGGCGTATCTCTGGCGGAAAATGGAATAACCATTGTCAATATCGATCGGGTCAAAATGGTCAATGTTGACTACCAGTAAAAAAAAATTGATGTTACAAAAAAATATTCAACAGCTGAGATTTGTTTCGACAGACCAGATGCAAATAATTCCTAACCGATGTCTGATGTTACGAAATTCCACGTAGTAACAACTGCTGCCTGTTACAACCCAAAATTCTTAACATTGACGAGGCAGTTATAAAAAAAATGTAATGCCACATTTTGAAACAGAATCTGGCAATAACAACCATGTTTTATCACATGCAGATTTTGTTTCTAATCTGCCAAAATGATGTAGTGATAGTAAACCAAGAATATGACTTGTGGATCAACTGGTATAGTTGACACGGTCTGTTTGGATCAACAAGTATAGTTGACGTTGTATGTGTGGGTCAACATAAATAGTTGACACAACGTATTATATTTGGAAGTCGAGTTATCTTGAGAAATCATTTGTTCTTATTCTGGTGGAGTTCTATTTTTGGAGTTTGATCTTATTAGGAAAGTGTCTTTGCTTAGTTGTCAAGTTTGTTAAACTATAAATATAATCGTTTATTGCTCGATTCTACAAATTTCTCTCTAATAAGTAGGCCTCTGTGTAGATTTTTCCTCTTATAATTCTTTTGAGACCTGATCTGAGACTGATCGTCCTAGCTTAGGGCGTGACACAAGCGACGGTATTAACCATTCCAGTGGAAGAATTTGATGGAATCTTGCAACGATAAACTGTAAACAACATGTTTGATACATTAGATATTAATAGGTAAAATATGTAATTGAAAAGCTCCATCACAAATAATTTGACGAGTGCAGAATCACAGGATCAACAAATTGTCCATAATATTTGACATATGAAAAAAATCCCACAAGGTCCATTCGAGACTCTATATATTACTTGTAGTCCTTCAAAAAATTATATATAATGGAAAAAACTATAATAGAATTTGGAATTTGGCTATCTAAACAGAGCCGAACCGGACCAGCCGGTCTAAGCGAGAAATCAGTTTGTGGTGATAGCGACCAGTAATTCATCAGAAAATCAGCCTCTTTGTTAAGAGCCATGTGACACGGGCAGGTTTTTAACAAGGTCTAACCGGACATAGTTGTTACAAAAAAAATTAGTTTTGTTTGAAAGACATTAGAGCTTCTCCAATGAAATGTATGTGAAGATAAATGTCCAAGTCCACATAGGATAGACATTCATTTTCCCTAAAATTCTTCTCCAACCCCAACTTCTTAAATCAATGTGAAGATGATGTGGCTTAATTTTTGTTAGACATTGTCAAGGTGAATGTCAAGTTTTAGACATTCACCTTGACAATGTCAAGCTATCCTAGTAAGCTTTTGCTTACCTAAATTAATTTTAATATATTAAATAATCATTTTTATCTATAATAAAATTTAAAAATTACTAAAAATAAAATTTAGATTTAATTCATAAAACATCTCAAACAACATCATTGGAGATAAACTACTTTTCCTCCCTAAACTTAAGGAAAATTTGGAATGAGGATGTCTTGTTTGTGTTTCCACCTAGGAAACACACACAACCACCATTGGAGAAGCTCTTAGCTCGATCCACTGATCACAAGGTTTTGAACCATAAAGCTTCGTGTACTAAATATACACGTAGATTAAAACCAGTTTGATTTATCCGACTCATTTCAACTATGGGAACTTTCAGTTAATACACATAGTGAGCATTATTCATTTAACTATTAACCCAATTAATCCATCGGTTGAACCACATATTAGACATGATTGACCTAACCTAGTAATCATTCTGATTGGACACTCGGTCCGGTTTTCAGAACACTATATGAACGACCAAAGTCCCAAATTTCTCCCATAGATGTTGGACAAAGAGAGAAAAATTGGACAAAAAATTAGTATAATGCAAGACTTTTTTTTGTGAGGATAATGCCAAGATTGGGCCAATCAAAATATAGTGCATAGATAATTGGAGGACATGGAAATTTGGTTGGTAATTACATGTAAAGGTTATTGGATTTGGAATTTATTTATTTTTCCCAATTTGACTCTTGTGGCATTTATGTAGAAACTCTTAATTTCTCCCAATATAATGATCACGGCCTAAGTATTTCAAACTTTGTTCGTTTACCACGGACGAATTATCTCTAACAAGTTAATTGTGCAATTTCTTAATTAGATTAACAACTGCTAGAATTTATTTATTCTTGCTTTCACTCAACACAACTCATACTAATTCGTTTTATTCCATCATTTCATTAAAGAGAAAAACAACATTTTTATGGATCCCATGTATACCATTTTTCCCACATTCCTCCTTTATCACGACGAGATAAATAAAGTCCATCTCGACGAGCAGACCAAATGCACTCACTTCTGCAAATTTTGAGGTACCTGGTATCATATCCACTTCGGCCTGCCTTGAAAACTTCATGGCTACCTTGATACCAACGTTGATCTTTGTTGTCGTACCACCGATAATCGCACCAAAATTTCGTCGTACCAAGTCCCACACGAAAGTACCAGTCCCATTCATTACCAAAACTGAGCACATGTTCACCCAAATCGTCGTCCAGAGATTTGCAATGGATCTTCAAGAGAACATGATCACCTTCAATATCATTTTGTACCTGCACAGTGACTGGATCGAACATAGACGAACTCTTGGAAACTAATATCGAAAATAAGAAAAAATAAGCAATTATATTTCTGAAAGAGGCAGTGCCCATCTTTGTTGAATCTATTGCTCTAAATAGAGTGTGCCGTGTATGAGATATGGATGTGATCTGTATATATAAAAATGGATATAAGAACTTACATCTTTCTAAAGACTACAGACTTAAATGCAGTGTAAATATGGCAATTTGCATTAAATGGAACAAATCAAAACATTTATAGTACCTATATCAAAAGTACTTCCTTCTCTGACAAACATTATTGCATTGGCTAGGAATAAATAAGAATATTCCAAGTTCATACGTGACAACCAACACATCGGCAGCTCCATGGTGCAATTACGATATTTTCAACGCATGTTCACTTCCATGCACTTATCATCAAATCCAACATAACAATCTTTTTCTACACTTGTTGATTTCCTTGCAATCATCAACGATTCAAAAGTTGTAAAGGTTAGAAATGAGTTCTTGAAATAAAATATGGTAAATGCTACTCATATCAATGCATGGAAGGAGGTGACGATCAAGCCAAGGTAGTATGTGTTGAGATCATATGCATGCCTGGTACAAATAAATCCTTGGGCTCATTTTTGGGTGAGTCCTTTCAGGAAACCGTAGGTCCCGGCTATACAGCCTTACACCAAGTTTGTTTACTTTTGAGTCATCAGAATCGTTTGAATTTGGGTCGTTTGAATCTGATTGCAATCATCAGACTTGAGTCAGATCTGACTCAATATATTTGTCTTGAGTCAAGTCTGACTCAACTGATTCAAAAATATATGATCAATGGTTTGGCCTCATGAATCAGGTGTATTTTGTTACATAACTCAAACATGTCCGAATCAGGGATTGGGTCTGAGTTAGAGATCGAGTCAGATATGACTCAAAATGGAAAATGAACGGTCTGACATCTGATTCGCGACGAGTCAAGGATCAACTCAAATTCAGAACGCGAGTCAGATGCAAACGAACATAGTGTTAGACTCGTTTTGAGCTGTCATTTTAGGTCGGCGATTTCTTTTTCCAGCAGTTAATCGATGTTACCAAAGGCAAATTAACATCTAAACGGAATACAAAAACTCCCAAGGGGGCCACCAAAATAATAAATAAAAAGCCGTACAAATTCAACAAACTCTAAAATATTATTGTTATGCATTTTCCAGCACCTCCAGGAATTGTAATCTGGAATAAAAAATACGGAAATAATAGACACACTGCGGGCTGGTCCCGCGGTGTATCCAGATAGGGTAAAAAGGCCAAAAAAAAAATGGCTCGGCGGTTTAACGGGGTGGGTCAAGTGTGGGACCCACCCCCTCTCTCATATTTTACTGTTGCGGGACGGCTCGGGATGTAAATCATTTCCCTAAAAAATAAGACTTTGACCCCTCGGTAGATTAACACTTTTTTTCGAAAATTATTTACATCCAACGGGACCAATCCCGCGGGTTAACACGGATTTTTGTCCATCTTGTTAATGTTATGGCATACTAAAGAATCTGATTAATTAAATAAGCACTGTTCGCAACTATGGAATCCGGTCTAAAATCAGAGAAGTAAAACCATAAATAAATAAATCCATGAACCACAAATAATGCCTTAGATCGACTCGTTTTGGACTGTCATTTCTTGTCGGCGTTCATTCATTAAGGTTTCTGTTTTTTGTCCACCATATGGTTTTAAAGCATCTTATTGCAAGTTTACTTTATGTTACATGGGGTTAACCGATGCTAAGTAGGTTATTATGTTACATGGTTCTTAACTAAATCAATGCCTTGGTTTATTGCGAGAGGTGTAAATAAAGTGAACATGAAGCTGACAAGTTGTGTCCAGGTACTGTAGAGTGCTCCAAGTATGGCTTGGCTTGGAACTGAACGTGAACATTAAATACACTCTATTTTGAGTCAAGTAGTCAACTAACATTAAAAGCATGTTGGGTAGTGTGTTTTAGCATATCCAAAGAATTATGCGAAAGAAGCAAGAGATGTAAGACCTAGAAATTATGATTTGAGATCCAAACATTTAATGTTGATTAGGCTCGAATCCTATAAATTTTCCTCCATGTAGCACTCCTCCAAGACAGATTTTAGACAAAAAAATCCACCCGAAAGAAAAGGGGAAAATGGGGAATATGCCCCAAAATCGACTGTCATCTTGGGGATATGCTCCAGGATTCCAGTTTTTTGGAATATGCCCCAAAGTAACGGTTTCCGTCAATGAACCGTTAAATAGACTATTTATCGTAAATGTGTTTCAACTTTCTCTCTAATTTTTTCGAGATTTTTTCGTCTGAATATGTTCCTAAACCTTGTCAAGGTGTTAATATATCGTATATCTGTCTTTTAATTCGCATATGTGATCCCAAGTGTGTGCGCATATTGACTACTTAACGGTTTTGGATGGAATTTTGGACGGCTGGGGCATATTCCCAAAAATTGGAATCCTGGGGCATATTCCCAAGATGACAGTCGATTTTGGGGCATATCCCCAATATTCCCAAAGAAAAGAGGAAGTTAAAATAATAGCTCAGTCAACAACAAAGAAAAAATGGAAAGCAAGAATTTGAAGATGCCTTTTTTTATGGTGATCTTAGTGTTGGGAATGCTCGCAGGGCAGAGTTCAGCGTGTTGGACATCTTGTATGTACCATTGTCAAGGTCCATTAGGATGGGTTCCATGTGCTATTTATTGCAAGATAAAATGTAAGAATGGGCCGGTGTTTTCAGATAATAAGGTTATCACATCTGCTACTGATTACTGCAAGCTTGGTTGTGGGATGCTGAACTGCGCCAACAAAGCCGCCACACCTAAGCTAGTGAATGAATGTGTTAACGGTCGTTGCGGGAAAGAGTGCATCAAATAGGCGGCTAAACTTACTTGGCGATGCTCTTGAACGTATCGATGAATAATTAAATAACATGGATTGATCCATAACTTCTACTAGCAATTTTGTTTTTTTCTCATTTAAATTTCCTTAAACAGTCTCTTAAATACTTGTGCAATTTCTATTTTTTCTTTCTTTTTTTTTTAATTGAAACAACAAACCCGGTAAAGGAAAATTTTTTGTCCAAGAAAATAATCTTCCTTGCCGTGTCTTATCAAAAGCCTCTTTCACCTATAAATTTGTAATACATTTAAATTTTTTTTAGACTCTTAAAAGTAATTTGTGAACTTTTTCATACATAAAGAAACATGTTGAGATTATTAGCCTTAAACAGTCTCTTAAATACTTGTGCAATTTCTATTTTTTCTTTCTTTTTTTGGTAAAGGAAAATGCCGATGTAGAGTTGTCCAAGAAAATAATCTTCCTTGCCGTGTCTTATCAAAAGCCTCTTTCACCTATAAATTTGTAATACAATGTCATAATGATGTACCGCACTACTAATAAAAAGATTGAACTAACTGCTACCAGGAATTAGCAAGTCTGGCAAAGCCTACAAAAAGGGGTAGGAAAAAGAAAGTCAAATTTCCATAGACAATTAGACACACTTCTGGTATATTTCTATTTTTTTAGACTCTTAAAAGTAATTTGTGAACGAGAGTGGTTAAAAAAAGAGTTTTTCATACAGTAAAACATGTTGAGATTATTAATCTTACATTATCTGGGCAATATAACATCCTGCGGTTTATAATCTTTAAAGCCTCTCCACTTTGAGTTGTATGTTTGTATTTTAACAAAACAAAGTTATTCTTTTTCACTTACCTCTTGCTAAGATATCAAACTCATTGGCAATCTAAAATCATGCGATTTATAATTCTTAGGGTCTCTCCACTCATAGCCCATTAATTTTGAGTTGGATGACTGTATTCTAACAAAGCAAAGTTATTCTAGTTCACTTACCTCTGGCTAAGATATCAAACTCGATCATTCAAGTAGCTTGCGTTGATTTCTAACTTTATTATCTTTCTCTATGAATCTTTCAAATGGCATAGCTCCAGTAACGGAATGGTCATTTTTCTTACTTCTTCAAAGTGATTACTTAAAAAAAGGTGAAATTTCGTGTAACACTGCACCGTACTCAGAAATTCCAAAATAGATAAGTACGACAAAAAGGGCAAAAAATGAACATGAAAATACCTTTAATATCCCTAAAATGATGACGTACATGACTGCATAATGAATGTAGTAAGAATATTTTTTTGGAGTGCACTAATATTGCGGTCGAAATGTAATCCAGTCAACTGTACTCAAGTACACTGGTCAGCGGTACTCAAGTTTCGTACACCCTTGAGTACTTGGGCAATCAACTGGACTCAAGTTTCATACACTCGTGGTCAACGTTACGATGGTGTTCATTTGATCAAAACCGTTGCGAAAAGTTACTGTGGGAATAAAAGAGATATAATACACGAATTTTTTGGGGGCCCCAAAAAATAATTAGGGGCCTCACACTACATGACAAAAAAGGTCATGAAATAGCAATTGGTGGTTATTCCTTATAACATTTTTCTAAAAATGCCTAAACTACCCCTAAATGATTAGTGTTAATAATTAGTTAAGTTAATTAGTGTAGTTAGATTAAGTGTTCTAAGTGGTCGATCCATAAACACTATGCTAGAACTCAGAGAAAGAGTCGTCATGGTCGAGAGGTGTATACCCAAACGATTCGTGTTTGAAAGAGCTTTTACTAGGTTAGAAAGGTATGATAGGGAATATCAGAAAATGTTTTATTTCCCTACTAAAGACAGTGAGAAAGATTTACCCAATGCTGATGATTTTGATATTGATATTAATGTTGGTGAAGAAGAAGAAGAATTTAGTGAAGAAGAACAAGATGATGTGAGAGGCAAGAAGAAGGCACAAAAGAAGAAGAAGAAAAAGGTTATAGTGAAGAAACCTTATGTCAAGAGGATTGGATCTTTGAAAGTCGATATTGCTTAATGTATTGAAAAACAGGTAAAACAGGTACTTAGTCAATTAATTGACACCGCCGATCCATGACGAAAGAGTCTCAAACCCAAACGCAAAGTCGCACGTTTTGAGGTTATGAAAAATCGTCATGGTACTATGATAAACTCTGACGACTCTAACAAAGGTCATCACCCAAAAATTCTACATGTAAACGACTCTCAATTCCAAATGACGACTCTATGTTAATTAATAACGAACCTCAAAATGATTTGACGACTCTCTATAACTTAATTTGACGACTCTATGAAAAAATTTCTCTGTGTATAGTGCCGGTGGAGGAAAACATTAGCTTTAAATGAATTTGATAGCACGAACAATATTTGATAATAATCCTTTACTAGAACCATCACTAGTGGAAAATGGGCGTTTCGCGACTGTCAGGACAGGCCATAGATACGGATAAAATTACCCGTTCTAACAGTAGCAGATGGGGTCGTTGATAAAGCATGTTATAATTGTGTTACCCAGTAGTGGGGGTCACGGAATAAACTTATTATGCTACGGACTATAACGGTATGAGATAACTACCGTTTGGATCGGTAGTAGATTTAAAATTTAATATAAAAAAAATATACCAATATAGAATTGGTTGAATGCCTGAAATAATCTGACTGAGCTCTGACTGAAACTGAATCCACATTATAATAGAAATTGAACTTATAATTAAAATGATCTTTCCATTAATCACTCAATGTACTCATGAAAAAAAAATCATAGTTGAATTTAGTTGGACACAAAAAAAATCATAGTTGAATTTAGTTGGACACTTACGTTCAAAAATCATACACCAAAATATTGAAATCCTGAATTCATACTAATACAAGTCCTAATAAGTTCAAGGTTACTTCAAGAGGTGCTACAAGTCCTAATAACTTCAAAATTTCCAAAAAAAGTGCAAACCAGCAAATCGATAAACTTCTCAATGATGAACTAAGCCAACGCTTCATAATGGTGCACCTGCAGCAAAAAAAAAAAAGGTACACAAAAAAGGTTCGGCTAACACTTAATTTGGAACAAGCAGGTATGTATAAGTTTTGGGTTCTGGGGAGAGTTTAACAGGGGAAGGTATGATTTTCTGTTTTTTTTTAATAGTTCAAAACAACATATGTATGTTGCAACCTGAAATCACACCAAAATGAAACACAATAATATCAATTTTTAAGTAGTGGGAAGTTACGTGAATGGTTTAAAAACATGAACTTGAGAAACACAATAATATCGATGTTGTAACTTCCAAACGGCAAGTCCAACTATCAGGCCCTTTTGCAGTGGTACAGAGAACACTGATATAGAGGTTATAGGTATATATACCTATGAAATCTCCTGCAGTAGCACCATTTGCACCTCACCAGCCATTTCATCTACCACAGTGGCTCCATATCCACGACGCTGACCCCAACTTTTATACATGTTCATGACCATTGAAGCCCAATCCATGCTTTCTGTACCGCCAGCTCTTGGTTGAACCTGAAACATGCATCATTTTTCTATTACAAATGATAAATTCATATCAAATTATTTTTTCAACTAAGAATTGGAGTAATGATCAACCAGCTAGCATGTAAAAATGAGGAGAGTAACCTCTATAAAACATGAGCATGGATCATGCTCCCCAGCTAACATAGCTTTGAGCTCTCTCTCCTTCACACTTCTTCTCATTTTAAGTAAAGCTTTCAAGGATTCCTGCAATGAGTATTAGAAGGAACCTTTCAGCGCTCAAAGATATTATACAAGCCATTATCACTGTTGCTAATAAAATTTCTTTCGAGACAGATGACAAATGCTTGAAAACAACAAAATGAATCAAGAACTAAAAGTCGGGAGGTTGATTAACATCCCATAAATAATGACTGCAAACTCAGTGACCATTATAATACACCCGTAGGCCATATCTAATGCCATCCTGTTACTTGTGCAGTCCCACAAAATATGATGGATCAAACAATATATATTTAAAACATAATATATAGCAGATGAAGTACATGCCTAGAAGTAGCAAGTTGATATTTCCTACTGATCATTATAAGCTTGTTGCAATTACAGAAGAATATAAAGCAGCCAACACAGTCACGATTAATTACCTAAAGAACAGAAAGATGTCATACCAAAACAGCACATGTATGATGCAACCTGAAATCACACCAAAATACAACACAATAATATCAATTTTTAAGATATAGTATAGATTAACAACATGTAAGCAGCTACTACAAGTTTCTTTTGGAGGTAAAGATGTAGTATAGATTAACAACAGTAGGAAAGGAATGTTTAAGAAGGAACCTTCAACCATCATCATCACTGGCTAGGAGTTAAATGAAAAAATTGCAGAATCGCCATATGATTATTGGTCAAAATGAGATCCAACTAATTAGTAATCATTTAACAAGAATTAAACAAAAAATAGTAAAACCCAAATTGCAAATCACCCAAATACAAATCAACACAACAAATCCAAAATCACAGCAACATCAGCATCAACCCATTCAGAAAATCAAACCCAAATTCGAATCACTAACCACCAATCCTCTATCAATTGAACGGAGACATCAATTGATTTAACCACATCAACCATCAATTTCACACGAACACAGAGAAATCAAATTACATACTTCTACATCAAAATACCCAAATTAGTAATCATTTAACAAGAATTAAAAAAAAATAGTAAAACCCAAATTGCAAATCAGCCAAATACAAATCAACACAACAAATCCAAAATCACAGCAACATCAGCATCAACCAATTCAGAAAATCAAACCCAAATTCGAATCACTAACCATCAATCCTCTATCAATTGAACGGAGACGTCAACTGATTTAACCACATCAACCATCAACCAGTTCAGGAAGTGAAGTCTAAATTGAGAGATAAAAATTGCTGGAACGAAAACAAACAAAGGAAAATCAAACAACTTCAGTATAAACATGATAATTCCTCACTCAATTTGAGTCAAAAGACCCAAATCAAGCAAGGAATTACCAGATCTGGAAGTTAAAAAGAGGTGGTGAGATAAGGGCGAGTTTTTTCTTTTTTCAGCCCACGAGTTTCACGTCATGGTTCTTTTCTGAATTTTGTCTCGATTTTAATTATTGACAGGAAAAATATTATTCTGGGTAGGGAAGAGCTTCTTCTCCGGAGAGCTCAGAGAAAGAAAATGGGACTCGATAATAACAAAGGGGATATCGCTTCACAAGGATATATAAGGGAAATATATGAACTATAGAAATTACTACATCTGTCTGTAACATAATGGGTAGTAAATATTCTATTACGGTTTTTAGCCGATAAATAATTTCTCCGTGTTTTTCTTTTATCAACTACGGTTTTGATTTGTCAACGGTCAAATTACGGTCAATGGGGGTCACAGATGTGGGTAATAAAAACCCCATTTTCCACTAGTGCATCTCCTCTCCACATTTTATTAGTATTCTATTCACTCATTCGTGTGTATATGAACACTTCTGCAGTGCTCATCACATCTTTTCAAGCATGCTTATTCACGAAAAAAAGTAGAACCATCTCCTCTTGTTGCAATTATTTTTTTCTGAGACCCGCATGAAAAGTCGTTAGGTAGTCTAGTTTTTCAATTACGGCTCTTAACAGTCGTTAAAGTTTCTAAAAATTACCCCAAGGGTCGTTCTTATTTAGAAGTTGTTTCTTTAAGATTCTAAACTGTCGTTAATGCGTATAAAAGAGTCGCTAACTTTTTTAATATATTTCCGCCATTAATGATTCTTAGAAGAAGATAACGACTCTTTTATAAACATTAACGACACTTTAGAGTCGTCAAGAAACAACTTGGAAATACTACCGATTTTTTGAGGCGTTTTTGAGACTTTAACGACTGTTAAGAGTCGTCATAGAAAACTACACTACCTAACGACTTTTCATGCGGGTCTCAGGGAAAAAAAATTGACATAGGGTAAAATAGTACTTTCATCTAGTTTTGGAACCCCCTATGAATTTTGGTGTGGGTATAAATTGGTCAGGCCCCTAATTATTTTTTGGGGCCCCCAAAAATTTCATGATATAATACCGTTGTCAAAAGTTCAAAATGTCTTATTTAGATTTTTGACCGAAACAGTACATGCCACGAATATCAACCGTTTTTAAATGCTGTTCCGGCAAACACTTTATATGTTTAATGGGTTGTCATTTGTTAAGGTGGGAGATCATTCTTAATGCACATTTAATTTTATTATCTTTTTGAGTTTTGGTTGCATGCATAGACAAATCAGTACTTTGTGTACCGCTAATACCTTCAAGAACTGGACAAGATAACTTTACTCTTTGATCATTTAATAGTAAACTCTTTATATTTCATGTGTGCACTTGAACCATATACTTCAGTTATCGAACAATTCTAATACTATATAATACATTAGATTAGCTAGAGCTTCATCCTTTGTGGATTGTTGTGCACGATTAAGACCCTTTGTCCGTATGCAATAAAAATACGTAGACTCATACACCTCGTTTTAGTTGGAAGAATCACAATCCTAAGAATTCAATATGGTGAGAAATAATTCCGGAAATTGAATTTCAAAGAATCAAATTCAAGTGCAACAAATTAATATTTGGTTGTAGTTTCATTGTCTTTGTTTTTACCCTCGAATTCAATTCCATTGCACTATCGGATTAGTGCAATGGAAATATGTTATGTTCAAATTGATTCCTAGAAATTAAAAAATTTATTACAAAATTGACTTTTCCTGTTTAGTTTAGTTCAGAGTTGGGCACATTCCCTAGGACTTAGATTACTTAGCTTTCAATTTCTTGAACCAACCCTGTTGTATTTTGATTTTTTTTTCTATCAATTTTTCTTTACAGTCAAGTAAAAAGGCTATCAATGCAATTTGATTTAGATAGCAGTAGTTGTAAAGAAAGTTGAAAGAAAAAGGTAGCAAATGTAATAGAATTTGGATGGTAGTCATTCCAAATTCACAAGAAAAAAAAGTTACTAAATTTATCATGTTCTAGAAGGACTTATGTTCTTTATATCAATAGATATTTGGCCACAAGCAACAAACTGTGTTCGATGCAAAACCAACTACTACCAAGAAATCTTAGCATGAAAAACAAATGGTTATTATTGTAATTTAATTTCGATACAAGAAAAATCCACCGTTTTTAAAAGAAGATTTTATCATGTGCTTTTGAGATCCATCATCTGTTTTGGTGGGATCCAGGTATTGGAAGCAACAAACAAGCTTTGATGCAAAATCAACTATCACGCAAAAACAACGCTTACGTGAAAAAGAAGGTAAAGTTGCCTTGAGCGAATTCAAGCTTTTATCCAAAATCAAAATCAACTATCAGAAACAGATTGGTAGACAGACATTAGCCCTACGAATGGATGTCTATATATCGTATTAACTAGACTTCCCTACACTCAAGTTTTTGGCATCCAATAGTTTTTGATCATCCGGGATTGCACTTTCTTCTTCTTCCGATGGAAACTTCACAAAACACTTTCAACAATGTTTTCAAAACCTCAAACCACGACCATGCATCTAGCAGCAGTAACAACAATTTCACCTGCGAAATCTGTAGAGAGCCAGTTCAATTGGAAGAAAAATTCAGAAGCATGGAGGCGAGAGGATGTTTCCATCCCTATTGTATAGATTGTGTTGCCAAGTACATCGAAACAAGAGTGATTCACGACAACATGTCTGAGATAAAGTGCCCTAATACCGACTGCTCTGTTCTCTTGGATGCATTATCCTGTCGCTCGATGCTCTCCAAAGAAGCATTCGAGAAGTGGTGTCATGTTCTTTGCGAGTCTATAGTACTCGTAGATGCATCAAAAGGAAGGTTTGTTTATGGAAGATGTTTTTGCCCTAACCTCAAGTGTTCTGAATTGATTTTGAACGAGTGTGTAGAAACTAAATCTATGCTGAAACGATCAGGCTGTCCAAACTGCAAGGAAGTGTTTTGTTTTAGTTGTATGGTTCCATGGAAAGAAAATCATCGATGTCGTCAAACAGGCCCCATAGCCATTGATATTGATATGGATAGAAACGATGTTTTGTTCATGGAAATGGCTAAACGAAAGAAATGGATTCAATGTCCAAATTGTAACCGTTACATCCAACGAGTTAAGGAGAGTGAAAGTTATTGCAGGCTCATCCAGTGCAGGTTATTTTAATATCTCCATATCTTTATAAAACTATTGACTTGTCTGAATCTAATTCATTACATCTGTCTAGAATTTGTAATCCAGATATGGTAAATTATCCAAATTATAATTCTCTTCGATTAACTTTTTTTGGTCTTTCTTTCTGCTTATTTTTACAGATGCGGAATCACATTTTGTTATGATTGCCGAGAATGGCCTTGTATATGCGGAAAAGAACCGTTTACCTGTTCGGAGCTCATAAAAAGTCTGTTGGTCGGTGGATTTGGCTTGGTCGGGTTTTTTTTTTTTCGTACACTTTACTTACTTTCATAAATAAATGTGGTTTTTATGAATGCTTTAAGCGCTGTTAGTTATGTTACTTTTTGATTAAAACTCAAACTACTCAGTAACTCATAAAATCAGTCATGTGTGAGTGGCAGTTAGTATTCAGACGTTTATTAAGTTGTTATCGAATAGAAGTTAAAATGGTCACTAAGTGTTGATGTTTCCCTGTTACTTAGAAGTTAATTGTGCTTACGTGCCCTTGTTACTTGTTTGTAGTGGTTCGTAGCCTATAAAAGGCATCTTTTATTGCTTATGTAAGGTGAAATTTCTTCACAATGTAATTGTCCATTGCATGTTTCTGTGTTTCATCCCCTCTGTTCATTTTTGATGTCTTGATTTTCATCCTGATATCAGAACTAGGGTAGAAAGAGAGTATCTTCTAAGGGTATTTTTACTATTAAACAAAATGTTCTCTTGTGCACATTCCATGTCCATAGAAAGTTATATAAAGTTATGGATATATATCCACCTCCTCACCATTCCCCAAATTAGAATCCATTTTAGAAATTAGACTAATTGATAGTACATAACCAAAGGCGTGAATTAAGAATGGGATGTATGGGTACAGTAAAACCTCTGTTTCAGAATATTATTGGGACCGTATAAAATTATTCTTATATGGAGGTTATTCTTATATAGAGGTAAATTTTACAAAGATTAAGCCGAATATGGACTAGCATTTTTTATTCATTTATGGAGTTTATTCCGTTATAGAGTATTCTTATATAGAGGTTTTACTGTATTCCAGTGTTGGTTTTCCCTATTTTCTATCCCTATTTTTCCTATCACCTATCTCCCTTAATTCCTATCCATAATTATCCTAAGTATCATCCATATGAATTTTTATTAATCCTAAATACTATCTTTGACTTTTTATCTACACATATACCACCAAAAAACAACCTCTAACAACAAATCACCACGGTTTCGTCTCCGTCTCCATCACCGACCATCTCCTTGATTCATCACCGGTTCTTCGTAAATTAATAATAGAAAACGCTTATGCATGAATCTTGCAAAAGCCGAAGGCAAATTCTATCGTCATGTACACAATTGAAATTAGAAAATTTATTTTTGCAATGGAATTTTATTAACAGTTCTCTAGTAATACCAACGAAAAAAAAAATCATGGAGTAAGAGGTGGAATAGAAACGGACAATAACGATTGTCCAAAAAAAAAATGTGCAACTTGAACAAACAGTAGGGTGGTGAGACCGTTTGGAAATGGGTGATTAATTAAGTTAATCATTACAGACCTCTAAACCTTTTCAGCAAATGGGTTTTCAATTGAATAAACATAATCTTCTTAGATTTTCGATTAAACTAAGGTTGAGATTTTTTACCCTAAATTTTTAATAATGGACTCTTCCATCATTTTTTTTTTTTTTTTAATCCTAATAAAAAAAAAAAGATCTTTCATCATATTGTTTCACTTATTAATCTCAACTGATTAATTCATATAGGTGTAATACATGATAATAATTAATATTAGACGAAGGATCAAAACTAATGAATCTAACCTAGGGTTTATAAGTAGATAGTTTTTTTTAATGACAAGGAGAGACTAACGAAGAAGAAGACAAACTAAAGAAATAATAGTAAGAGTTATAGTCAAAATTAATTTGACTTTAATAGATGGTTTATAGGAAAAATTAGAATCGAAAATTAAATTGATTTTAGAAATTGTGAAGGGAAAGGGAAATAGGAAAACTAGGGGTAGGAAATAGGAAAAACCTGTTTATATAAAAGTTCAGGGTCTATATAAGATATTGCTGTCTAGCAGCGAAGCCTTAGCCTCTAAGCGGTCAAGCCTTGGCATGTTGGCCAAGCTTAATTTGCCTCCTCGGCTCATCCTTTGCCTTTCTAGATTCATTCAGACATGCTGCTTACTAACGCTCCCCACTATGACTGCAAGCTTATGCTTGTTTTCTTCCTTGAGTAAGTAGAAATTCTTTTGATGTCAGTATTATCCGATCCCTGGTCTTATTTTTTGTTGTGAGCTTCTGATTAATTCTTTGCTGAGGACACTTTTTGAAAAAAGATAAAGTTGAAAATATATAAATAAGAAAAGGTGTCAAGATAGCACTTTCAAAAACATACAAGAATGGCAAAGAGTTTAGCGACCTTACACCAAAACTACTTTCTAAATAAAAGCTTTCCAATCGAAAACAAAATCCTCAAATTTAATAGGAGACGATTTTGCTCTAGCAGCTGCTAGAGCCCTTGGATGGGTGAATCTAAGGGTGGTGGTGGTTTATGATGGAAATTTCATTTTTTCCCTTGGAGTAAAAAACTGAACTAGAAACCACCACCGTTGGATTCACCATCCAAGGGCTTTAGCAGCTGCTAGAGCAAACTTTTTTTCAATTTAATATTCTGAAAAGAAACAACATTGATAGACCAACTAAGTAACATCCCTTTGATGTTTTATAATAAATAAGACAGTTCAAAGATTTTCTCACTTGTTTCTTAGCAATTAGAATGTCGTTCCTTTCCAACCACCAAATCCACCACATAGCAAAAGGCACACAATATTTCAAGAAAACAAGAGGCTCTGATAGATATCTTCAATTAGAATGTCGAGGTAAACTCCATTTTCACTGATATGTAATTTATTCTAAATATCATCTGAATTGAGCCACATCTATGTTGAATTCTTGATGAAAGATGTTCTGAATAGAACCATGTATGTAGTAGCTGTTCAACAATACACAGTAATAATGAATTGTTTGAAAAGGTTAGATTTTTTCTATGACTTATATCCACAAGGATAGATATACAGTATAGGCGTAGGCAATAATGCTACGCAAGAGAATAAACTGGTGTTACCTTTCACCCCGAGCGTGTCATGGTGGAATTCACCGATGACCGATGTTTCTAATCCTAAGTATAATAAACTACGGTTCTTTTTCTCGATAACAATCAGCCATTTGGTCTAGTCGCAATTCTCAAAAAGCACTCCCCTTTAAAGCTCAAGTGAAGCTGCATGTGTTGCATATACCGATTGATGGATCACTTTCTTCCGTTGACTTTTGTTATAGAAAATTTCTAGAAGTTGTTGCACTGTGACTCATAATGACTGTTGTCTAGCAATATGCCGGGCCGTTTGTTATTTTCCTACTCAATTGACTCCTTTGAACTGAATCTGACTCATGACATCTACTCATTAAATCTGACTCAAACATTATACCACTTCCCCATTCCAGAAAAATAGACTAAAACAAAAAAGAAATGATGACATCTATTTTCCTGGAACAGAGGTAAATTTAAAGGTTTTCTTTGGCTTTAGATATCTGTTCAACGGTTTAGGTCAAAAATGATACCTAACCCAAATGGTACCTTGCTAGTCTAGCTAGCAACTTTAAGACTCCTAAACTAGCTATCTAATCAAATTTCATCAAGAAAAATCACTCTACTTTCCCAAATCCTAGAACATTTTTACTTTCCTAAGTTCAATAACATCATACTAAGAGAAATGCAATTTATTTTTTATAGAATCAGTATCAGATCAAAACATGAAATTGATCACTGATTACCTCATGGAGGTCATATCCTGTATAGAAGCACAATACGCAACGTACCAACTCACACACACAATAGCGCACAACACTATATGCTAACTAGGAAGCATTCCACGTGACAGTAAAAAGATATGATACCGCGTGCATGCATGGAATCTCACGGAGACCATTAGGCCAGATATACATCTCTTCGATGATGACGGCAAGTAGAATAAAGGTAAACCAAAAAAACCCAACTGGGCTAACCAGGGTTTGGGCTCCCAACCAAAAGAGAAAAAGGAAAAGCAAAAGTATGTTAATTTTTGAACGCAATTTTGGGACAATCCTTTTTTTTGGACCATGGTTATGGTTTTATAAGGCCATCTACCCTACACTCATAAAGGATGTCCTAAAATATGGACATTACCAATTTGCCCCCAAACCTAATTAAGATTATAATTAAACTAATTTGACTCCTAAAATGGTTTTAGATTATTAACCTAATCTAATCTATTAACAAAAACAAAAACATCATACCTATCCTACTGCCACACAAATAAGTTTTAGGAGAAATTTTTCTTTCTTCTCTTGTTCTTCTTCCTTTCAACATCGTCTTCATCGATTAATCGTCGATTCATAAAATTTTCATCGTCGATTAATCAATCGAGTATAAGAATGGTTCTTCGAAAGAAAACCAAAAGACTCCTTGGAGAAGGTCCCACATTATGACATCTAGCAAATCAGCCAAGTGAATTGGAGATTCACAAAGGAGTGGAACCGGAAGGTGAAGTCATAATAGGCTATAATAGACGCAAGAAGATCCCTGAAACTGACATGGAAAAGATCCGCATGTATTTCAGCCAAACCCATTACTTTTAATTTGATTTTGATTCGTTTAATTGAATAGAAATCATCAAAATAGGGTTCAAATGGAAGTTACAGTGCCCTGTTCGGCTAGGACGAGTTTCATAAAAACCCTAGTTTATTAACTGAACTTCCTGAAAGGAAGAACACGAAGAACAGTTCGGTTCTATAGGATTTAAGAATAGGTTACCGAACTGCGAGTTCGGTTGGTTCGCAAATTTTTTGAAAACCATCTACTAACCGAACTCTGCCCATTTACAAGCAAAATATATATATATATATATATATAAATAAATCCAATGTAAACGAACTGTGATAATTTTCCACTATGTTGAGTTCTCAGTTAACTGAACTTTTACAACTCTGTTCGCTTGATTTGCAAAAAAAAAAATTAAAACTATCTAGTAACCGAAATCTACCCATATTACAAAAAAAAAAAAAAAAAAAAAAAAAAAATCTAATGTAACCGTACTGTGCTATTTTTCCCACTATGTTGAGTTCTCATATAACCGAAATTTTCCAACTCTACTCGGTTGGTTCGCCAAAAATTTTAAAACTATCTGGTAACCGAACTCTACCCATATTACAAAAAAAAAAAAAAAAAAAAATTATCACAAAATTATCGCGGTTGAAGTAACTCTTCATATCAATCTCGCGGTTGAAGTAATTCTCCATTGGGTTAAACAGATTCACAAAATTAACATTCAAAAAGATTTTTCTTCAACCGGTGGTGAGCCAATTCTACCAAACTTGTCGCTTGATTCCCAAAGTGTTTATGGTGGTTGGTAAATGCATAAACGAAGCGCTCTTTGTGCGGTTCCAACCATTGCTTAACCACATACGTTACATCGGGGCTAGACCAATGTTCGATAAATGCGTAAATATTTAGATTATACTATTCTTCGGTGAGAGACCAAGTCAATGACTCTCATTCACTGGAGAAATCAACCCACTTAACGTGATTTATAATGTATTGTTTATCGAATTCCTCTTTGGCATCCGCTTGTTCATCTTCCGACATCTAATTAATCTCTTCAAATGATTTCCTATTTGGTGGAAAAATTTGAGGCTTGCACCTATTCATCACATTACACCATATATGGAACGTACGAAGCATATTATGTGCTAATGGGAAGACTCTTTCTATTGCGTTCATTAATGCTACTTCATTGTACGTCAATATAACCCCGGGAATATCATCATCTCGGTAGATGGCCATCAATTATTGTAGCGCCCAAGTGTAACTTGGTTCTTACTCATCTTCTTGGAAAACAAAAAGCAATTGGAGGTACGACCAACAATGTTGAACAATGGCAACTCGTATTTTTTAGTCTTGTAAGTGCAGTCCATTATAAGAACTTGATGGAAGCATTGATCCAATTGAACACTCTTCGGATGCGCAATGAAGAGATACGTTATTTCTTCTTCAGGACCTACCTTCTTTTGAACCGCGTAGCCTTTTTCTTGAGCGCAAAAAAAATAATTGTTGCATCACCTTTCTATCCTTCCATTCATTCCTTTTAATTGTCTCAATTGCATTGTAAATGGTGGACAAAGATGATACGTTATCCTTGTGTTGATGGTGGCTTTTAGTATAGGGTTAAAATCGTAAAACATTAAACCCTAGCAGACATTTAAAACAAGCAGTTACTAGGCGCATTAAATAAAATCCTTTAATGTGTCTCTAAATAATTATCAGGGTATATTTTTCAAATTAGGGTTAGACAAACCAAGCCCTAATTCTCACGTGTGCCAATGGCAAATCATGCCAGCCACACCTAGCCCAAGTTAGCCGTGCCATGGCCCTAGCTATGCTAGCTACATCTCGTGTGCCAATGACAAAACATGCCAGCCACACCTAGCCCAAGTTAACCGCTCCATGCCAATCGCAGTGTGTCATGGCCCTATCTATGCTATCCACATCCCTTGTGCCAATGGAAAATCATGCCAGACACACCTAGCCCAAGTTAGTCACGATATGCCAATCGCACCGTGCCATGGCCCTAGCTATGCTAGCCACATCTCGTGTGCCAATGGAAAACCATGCCAGCCACACCCAACCGCTCCAAAGCATGCCAACCATGATAGCCACACCCTTGTGCCAATGGCAAATCATGACAGCCACACCTAGCCCAAGTTAGCCGTGCCATGCCGATCGCCCCGTGCCATGGCCCTAGCTATGCTAGCCACATCTCGTATGCCAATGACAAACCATGTCAGCCAAACCCAACCATGCAAGCCGCACCCTTGTGCCAATGGCAAATCATGCCAGCCACACCTAGCCCAAGTTGGTCGCGCCATGCCAATCGCACCGTGCCATGGCCCTAGCTATGCTAGACACATCTCGTGTACCAATGGTAAACCATGCCATCCACACCCAACCGCGCCAAAGTATTCCAACCATGCTAGACTCAACCTTGTGCCAATGGAAAATCATGCCAGCCACATCTAGCCCAAGCTAGCCGCGCCATGCGAATCGCACTCTGCCTAGGCCCTAGATATACTAACCGTGTCATCTGTTGGCCTTCTCCTCACGACCACTAAAGTGAAGGTGTACAACAATCGACGGTTGACCTTCAATCCCAGGAGCAAATCCTGGCCGCCCAAAGTCACCTCATGACTTTGGCCCCGAAACCCTGGCTTGGTCACGCACCTAACGAAGCCAGACGCTCCATGTCTCGTCATTGCCCTCATGCCGTGCCACCCTGCTGGATTTTTCCCCACGTCTACTAAAGAGAAGCCATGTACCAATCAACGGTTTCCCTTCAATCCCAGGAGAAAATCCTGGCCTCCCAAAGTCACCTCATAACTTTGGCCCATACCCTATCTTGGTCACACGCCTAACCAAAGCTAGATATGACATGCGACCATGGAAAACCCTTGGCCCCTTGTGCCAAACCACGCTAAGGCATGCCATGCCAACCTAGTTACTCCAAGGCATGCCATTATAGCATGGCCATGCCGCCATCCCTCCTGAATTTTTCTGAGTTACGCTCTCGGACTGCTTTCTCCTCCCGAACGAGTTCAAAACCTAAATATCCGCGCGTAAGGAGATAGGAAATTCATTTCCGGTTGATTTGAGGGGCGAATAGTCAAAATACGATTCCGTACTAGAATCCTCCAACGATTCTAATGAAGGGTGCTAATTAGGGTTTCTAAAACAAAGGCGCGCATCAATAGCTACTCTTCAATCCCATGAGCAAATCATGGCCGCCTAAAGTCCCCTCACGACTTTGTCCCAAAAACCTTAGCTTGGGAACGCACCTAGCCCAAGCTAGTCACGCCATGCGCCCACGGCTACCCTTGGCCCACGCGCCAAGCCAAACCACACCTAGCCAAGCTAGCCGCACCAAGCTAAACACCAATGACTTGGCCCCAGTTATGCTAGTCACACTATACCAATCCAAACGCCCCTTGCCTTGGCCCCAGCCATGCCATACGCCCATGGCAGACCATTGTCCTCACGCGCCAATTATAAACAACACCTTGGTCGTGCCTTCCCTACGCGGCCACCAAAAGAAAAGGCATACGGCCATCAATGGCCAACCTTCAAACCCAGGAGCGAATCTTGGCCGTCTAAAGTCACCTCATGACTTTTGGGTCCAAAACCTAAGTTTGGCCACGCCATGCCGGCGGCATGCCAACCTGGTCGTGCCAACACGATGGCCATCACTACCGAAACTAAGGCACGCAACGTACCTCTCAAGTTACAAAATCTCGACCATCGAAGGTCACCAGGCTAGCAAGTTCCCCGAACTCGACTTGCCTAGCCACAACAACGTATTACATATTCTCCAAGAACATTCGAGATATCAACACAAACTGGGGGATATTTTTTGGGTATTGGTTTGGTGGTCTACAGCGTGCGGCGTACACTACGCCCCTCATAAGGAAGTGTCATAAGAGTGAGGCGCCTTGTAAATACGGGAGTTATGTGGGAAAACTTTCATGGGACATAAAGCCGTGAGTTAACAACCCTATGGAACATCAATTCCATAATGTTAGCAGTTTCATGAAAATCAATTTCATGCGTTAACCACTTTATGGAATAATCAAGTCCATGCATATGGTTACCACCTCCTCCCATTTACTCCTCACTCCTTAATGAGACCAGGGTACGTTTCTACTACAACTTGTATAAATAGGTTTTACCTATTTCTATTTGACAACAAGTCCATTCGGACAAGACAATACTCAAAATACTTACTGTCTAGCTCTCCTCGTGAGCTCTCCTACTTTTCTGAAAACAAGTTGTAGAAACTCAATTGCTCCCCCAGAATCAACTATTCTGGTCTCACACTCTTCTTGCTTCCCTCCCCAAAACCAACCCATTCTCCTCCTATTTGTGACCGAAGCAAGTCTGGAACGGCCATTTCTTGGTTTAGGCCGGACTTGTACAGATTGATCTCTCAAACTTAAAAGTACTCCCTTGCAGTACATTTGTTCAGGGTTTAAACAGTTTATCACCTTCACACCTGCAATTACCAAAATTAGCAGAAGTTATTTTCACCTATAAACAATTGGCGACCACAGCGGGAGGATTGATCTATCGGTTACAAGGTAAATTGTCAACTGTCGACCTCGTTCTTCAACCCATACATCAAAACAGTAGAGGATAGCGATTCGTTTAGGATCAGTCATTTGATGACTTGATTGTCAATCACGGCACAACAAGGGATGGATGGGTACTCCCCAGGGGTTAGAAGCAAAAAAAGTCCGCTCGGGGATTGATAGCTTAGATATTAGACAACTCAGAAACGATTCGGAACACTGGGTACTTCCCTTAGGAATGTTTTTCGAAAAACTTGGTCCTACACCCGGAAAGTTTATTTTCATCAGAAGACCAGAGAAACCGAGTAAGTCTTATTCTGAAAAAATACGTGGTCTGCTCTTTCAAGTTTTGATAAAACCTATAACCATGTTTCATCCCATGTCATCTACCAACACACGGTTACAGGGCCCACTTGGGATGTGTGCGTCACCTTCATTCATAGCCATTTCAATTCTAAACATTTATCCAAAAATTATATAATCAAAAATTATCAAGGTAAATTTTGTCCATCAACCCAATAAAACCAGAAAATCAAAACCGCAAGCCCGACGTCTCTTTTGCCTTTCAAAAAAAAAACCTAAATGTAAGAGGTCCAGAAGATAGACATTCAAGGAAAGTTTTCCAACAACGGCTTGCTCCTCTTGGCGAAGGCCTCCTTTGTGTTCTGGAGATCCGCCCTTTTCAATTTCAATTACTGGCACAATTTCTTGAACTCTACTTCCTGCTTCTTCACCATGTCCGCGGATGGACCTTCGACTATTTCGCACAGCAACCTTTTAACATCAGAAAGACCTTCAACAAACCAAGGAATGTTGAATTCTAGGCCCATGCACATGTCATGATGGAACTTCCAACTCCAGATTACATCCTCAGAAACTGTGTGACCGGTCACGTTGCGCATCTCATCAATCGAAGACAAGGCCTCCTCCACACGCTTGACCAACGCATGTCGACTAGTGATATTCTTAGTCGTGGAGATATGACCATGGATCTCCTAGATCTTGGTGTATAACGTCGCATGTCTAGATGGCACGCTGAAGCCTCCGATTAGCACATGGCTTGGGAAAGGGACCAAGTATGGGGGGTCAAAGATGGCGTCAGCAACTGGATCAGCAACCGACGGGGAATCCCTAACTATAATCTCACCCCCTGAAGCGCTCTCCTCCATCTGAGTAACGACAGCGCCCTAGGGACGATGGATCTCCATAACCAAGCCACAAGTTGGCACAATTTCAGCAATGGAAACTGCGGATACGCCTTTACCCTGATGGTTTTCCACTTCAAGATAATCTTCAGGAGCGGTCCCCTCCATTTAAAAAAAATATATGTTTTAGTCTAACTGAAAAAAGAAGAAAAAAAAATGGAGGGGACTCACCGATTCAGTTTCAGATTGACCAGACGAAGATTCAACACTGCTATCGGAAGAATTGCTCTCATCATCACCAGACTCGGAACTTTCATCCTTCTCAGATTCTTCATCACCATGGATAGGCTCTCCCTCGCAATCCCCTGTCTCGATAAGCGATGTTTTCTGACTACTTGCAAGTCTGGCAAAGGCGTTTATGCTGCTGAAACCCTGGACGAAATATAAAGACGCCTTCTCAAAAAAAAATGTAATAGACAGAGAAAAGGGGAAGAGAATATAAACGATCCAAGCTAAGTCGAGAAAAGATCCACACACACCCGCATGTTTGATGAACTAAAAGACGGCAGAGCTGTGGGATCTGACTGGAAACCGCCTGCACGATTCTTAGACCTTCGCTTCTTCACTTGGGGACTGTCCATGTCTGGACCAACAGATTTCCTTTTGGTCGAAGAGATATCCCTGAACAACGGATGTTTTGCTAAAACCTCGACAGATGGCCTACCACGGGTATTCTTCACCACATACTTCACAAATTCCTGGATAACAAGGAATTTATCCTGCTAAAATGCGTTATATTTGGAGGTCGTTGATGGATTCCGCTTCCTAAGAAAAGGCAGAATTTTACCCGGCACAATAGCACTAACATCAAAAACAGTCGACAACATAGTTTCTTGAACAAACGACTGGCAAGCAAGTGGGACCCCTTGGTCAAAACCCATATTCCGAGCAGCCCTATCGATGCTATAAGAAATCGCTTTGCAATCTCCTCGGAAAGAAGATGGAACGTGACCAGGTGTACAGCTGAGCATGAACACCATCTCCCCGACGCTCAGGCTCTCATCATAAGAAGGCAAAGACATGTTCGCAATGGGAGAAAAGGTACTAACCTGAGTTATGGACGCATGCACCGGAGCCCATAGACGTAAAATAACTGCATACGAGTTATCAAGAAAGCTAATTAGTTTAGGACCAGTTTTTCGACGCATGTTCGACCAACGCAGTATCCTAAAGCCGCCCCAAGACTCTGGAAGTATGGCCAACGGTTTCAGGGCATACTTCTCGAAATTCTCCCACAACCATGCCTAGGGAAAAGCGGCATGAACGTATGAATCCACCTTCATATGACCGTTTGAGGCACACATGTCCAAAACCAGCTGATCCCGGTGTGCATACAGAGAACCTAGAAACAAACCGCCTATGGGGAGAACAACACCCTTTTCCAATTTTATGGAAAACTTGATAAGTTCCTGTCTTATCTCTTTCTTTCCCGAGCCATCATAAAAAATATACCTGGATAGACACAAGGCCAAGAACACCGCGACGTGAAGTATGTTGTTCTTCTGATCTGACTCCAACTCATTAGGAAACCACTGAGACACCCACCAGTCATAGAAACACTTCATCTCATTTTCTTTCCGAACAAACCCATTTGACTTCGCAACCAGGGTGGCGCGTATTTCTTCTTTATCTGCAGACAGCCTGACGTCGAGATTACCGATTACAGGAAGGTTTAGCAATGTGGCCACGCTCTCCAAACAAATAGTCATTTCACCCCACCTGCAAACGGCGGTATGGGTATCTGGACACCATCTGGAAACAAAAGCGACCAAGCCAGGAATATATTTCCTAATTTAAAGCACCGCGGAATCTGTAACAGCATCAACAATCTGTGCCTTGGTCAAGTTGGCCTTCACGGGCTCTTGGTCCATCATGAATCGCACCCATTTTTTAAAGGAGCGCAACTTACTTGCAGGGATTTTAAAGTCAATAGGAGAGGCATGATATTCTTCCCTCTGAAGGCAAAACCTAATTATCCTTCTGGTCGAGCCAATCGATCTTCTCCTTCACTCTCCGAACCGGTCAAGACGATCGGCATGTATTGGGGATGGTTTCTCTTAACTGTGGCTGATGTCGTGAAAAACTCGTCATCTATGTTTGGCTTGGAATTACTCCCATCTTTCAGTACAACATAAGCAGTTGACATCCTAATTATCTTACGATATTTTTCACCACTACGATAACTACAAAGGAACAAGAAGAGCAGGAATTATTATACAAAGTATGCAGAAATCATTTTTACCAGACACAAGGGAGCTGCTCAGGGCACAAGTCAATTGGTTTCAAGGTCCTTTTGTAAAAAATAAAAAAATTTAATAATGGTGTTGGCATACTCTACACAACGACTACACGCAACCAGGAGACTTACGCCCAGCCAGATAGACGCGTCCAACGACCAAAACGAGGATTAAACCCTAAAAGCTCGGTTTTCGTGAGAAGACGGGGCCATTGCTATTACGTACCTATCTTGCAAGGGCGGTCAACATTACTATGGTACTCATGCCTAGGTGCCACGACAAGCCAGGGAAAAAAATACCTAAGATTCACGCCAATATTTTTACAGTGTCGTGAAAAGGTGCGCCAACACCTGGGGTTTACACCAACAAAAAGAAAAGAGGAAAAGAAGAAAAGCAAAAGAAAAGTGTTCGTAGACATACCTAGGATTTGCTCGTCCGCTCCTATTTACTATTGTCGCGCGGCTGGGAAGAATGAATAAAAATAAAAAGAGGAGCCGGTCCTCCTTTTTTATGGACATGATACGTGGGAGTTTGAGGGAACGCACCGTGCCAGACCGCGCCTCGCCTTTCCACAAGTCCAAACCGCGCCTCACTTTAACACGGCCCATGCCAAACCCTCGCTCCATCACCACGGCCCCCATCACGCCTAGCCTCCTCTGCATGCTCCACCATGCCATTGACGTGATCAAATCCATGCCACCTGCTCCTCCCTCCAGGACCGTGCCCCCTTTGTCGCGGAAAGGACTACCAACATGGAAGGCAGAAGTCATCTCTACCACTTAAAAGGTTAGTCGGATTCTCCTAACCGTCTTTGCAATAATTTACGTTGTCTGTCACCATCATATGCGCAACAAGGAACATGTTCCGAGCAAAGCAGGGGACTTAATGTTGATGGTGGTTTTTAGTATAGGGTTAAAATCGTAAAACACTAAACCCTAGCAGACATTTAAAACAAGCATTTACCAGGCGCATTAAATAAAAGACTTTAATGTGTCTCTAAATAATTACCAGGGTATATTTTTCAAATTAGGGTTAGACAAACCAAGCCCTAATTCTCACGTGTTCCAATGGAAAATCATGCTAGCCACACCTATCCCAAGTTAGCCGTGCCATGCCAATCACAGCATACCATGGCCCTAGCTATGCTAGCCACATCTCGTGTGCCAATGGAAAATCATTCCAGCCACACCTAGCCCAAGTTAGCCGCGCCATGCCAATCGCAGCGTGCCATGGCCCTAACTATGCTAGCCACATCTCGTGTGCCAATAGAAAATCATGTCAGTCACACCTCTCCCAAGTTATCCGCGCCATGCCAATCGCAGCGTGCCATGGCCCTAGCTATGCTAGCCATATTCCTTGAGCCAATGGCAAATCATGCCAGCCACACCTAGCCCAAGTTAGCCACGCCATGCCAATTGCACCATGACATGACCCTATCTATGCTAGCCACATCTCGTGTGTCAATGGAAAACCATGCCAGCCACACCCAACCGCGCCAAAGCATTCCAACCATGCTAGCCGAACCCTTGTGCCAATGTAAAATCATGCCATCCACACCTAGCCCAAGTTAGCCGCACCATGCCAATCGCACCGTGCCATGGCCCTATCTATGCTAGCAACATCTCGTGTTCCAATGGCAAACCATGCCAGCCACACTCAACCGCGTTAAAGCATGCCAACCATGCAAGCCGCAACCCTGTGCCAATGGAAAATCATGCCATCTACACCTATCCCAAGTTTGTCGCGCCATGCCAATCGCACCGTGCCATGGACCTATCTATGCTAGCCACATATCGTGTGCCAATGGAAAACCATGTCAGCCACACCCAACCACGCCAAAGCATGCCAACCATGCAAGCCGCACCCTTGTGTTCCAATGGCAAACCATGCCATCCATACCTATCCCAAGTTAGACGGGTCATGCCAATCGCACCGTGCCATGGCCCTAGCTATGCTAGCCACATCTTGTGTGCCAATGGCAAACCATGCCAGCCACACCCAACCGCTCTAAAGCATGCCAACCATGAAAGACGCACCCTTGTGCAAATGGCAAATCATGCCAGCCACACCTAGCCCAAGTTAGCCGCGTCATGCCAATTGCACCATCCCATGGCCCTAGCGATGCTAGAAACATCTCGTGTGTCAATGGAAAACCATGCCATCCACACCCAACCGCGCCAAAGCATGCCAACCATGCTAGCCGCACCCTTGTGCTAATGGCAAATCATGCCAGCTACACCTATCCCAAGTTAGCCGCGCCATGCCAATCGCAGCGTGCCATGGCCCTAGCTATGATAGCCACATCTCGTTTGCCAATGGCAAACCATGTCAGCCACACCTCGCCCAAGTTAGTTGCACCATGAAAATCGCAGCGTGTCATGGCCCTAACTATGCTAGCCACGTTCCTTGTGCCAATGGCAAATCATGCCAGCCACACCTATCCCAAGTTAGCCGCGTCATGCCAATCGCACCGTGTCATGGCCCTAGCTATGCTAGCCACAACTCGTGTGTCAATGGAAAACCTTGCTAGCCACACCCAACCGCGCCAAAGCATTCCAACCATGCTAGCCGCACCCTTGGGCCAATGGCAAATCATGTCAGCCACACCTATCCCAAGTTAGATGTGCCATGCCAATCACATCGTGCCATGGCCCTAGCTATGCTAGCCACATATCGTGTTCCAATGGCAAACCATGCCAGCCACACCCAAACGCGCTAAAGCATGCCAACCATGAAAGACGCACCCTTGTGCCAATGGCAAATCATGCCAGCCACACCTAGCCCAAGTTAGCCGCGCCATGCCAATTTCATCGTGTCATTTCCCTAGCAATGCTAGCAACATCTCGTGTGTCAATGGAAAACCATGCCAGCCACACCCAACCGCGCCAAAGCATGCCAACCATGCTAGCTGCACCCTTGTGCCAATGGCAAATCATGCCAGTCACACCTAGCCCAAGTTATCCACGCCATGCCAATCGCAGTGTGCCATGGCCCTAGCTATGCTAGCCACATCTCGTGTGCCAATGGCAAACCATGTCAGCCACACCTCGCCCAAGTTAGTCACGCCATGCCAATCGCAGCGTGCCATGGCCCTAGCTATGCTAGCCACATTCCTTGTGCCAATGGCAAATCATGCCAGCCACACCTAGCCCAAGTTAGCCGCATCATGCCAATCGCACCGTCCCATGGCCCTAGCTATGGTAGCCACATCTCGTGTGTCAATGGCAAACCTTGCCAGCCACACCCAACCGCGCCAAACCATGCTAGCCGCACCCTTGTCCCAATGGCAAATCATGTCAGCCACACCTAGCCCAAGTTAGCTGTGCCATGCCAATCGCACCGTGCCATGGCCCTAGCTATGCTAGCCACATATCGTGTGCCAATGGCAAACCATGCCAGCCACACCCAACCGCGCTAAATCATGCCAACCATACAAGCCGCACCCTTGTGCCACTGGCAAATCATGCCAGCCACGCCTAGCCCAAGTTAGCCGCGCCATGCCATGGCCCTAGCTATGCTAGCAGCATCTTGTGTGTCAATGGCAAACCATGGCAGCCACACCCAACCACGCCAAAGCATAAAAACCATGCTAGACGCACCCTTGTGCCAATGGAAAATCATGCCATCCACACCTAGCCCAAGTTAGGCGCGCCATGCCAATCGCACCATGCCATGGCCCTAGCTATGCTAGCAACATCTCATGTGTCAATGGCAAACCATGACAACCACACCCAACTGCGCCAAAGAATGCCAACCATGTAAGCCGCACCCTTATGCTAATGGAAAATCATGTCAGCCACACCTAGCCCATGTTATTCGCGTTATGCCAATCGCATCGTGCCATGTCCCTAGCTATGCTAGCCACATCTCGTGTGCCATTGGAAAACCATGTCAGCCACACCCAACCGCGCCAAAGCATGCCAACCATGCTAGCCGCACCCTTGTGCCAATGTCAAATCATGCCAAACACATCTAGGCCAAGCTAGCCGCGTCATGGAAATCGCACTCTGCCTTTGCCCTAGCTATGCTAACCGCGCCATCCTGTTGGCCTTCTCCTCACGACCACTAAATTGAAGGCGTGCAATAATCGATGGTTGCCCTTCAATCCCAGGAGCAAATCCAGGCCGCCCAAAGTCACCTCATGACTTTGTCCCCGAAACCCTAGCTTGGCCACGTACCTAACCAAAGCTAGCTATGACATGCGACCATGGCAAACCCTTGGCCCCATGTTCCAAATCACGCCAAGGCATGCCATGCCAACCTAGTTGCGCCAAGGCATGCCATGATAGCCTAGCCATGCCTCCATCCCTCCTGAATTCTTCCTGAGTTTTGTTCTCGGAATGTTTTCTCCTCCCAATCGAACTCAAAACCTAAATATACCCGCGTAAGAAGATAGGAAATTATTCTCCGGTTGATTTGAGGGGAGGATCGTCAAAATCCGATTCCGTACTAGAATCCTACAATAATTCTAGTGAAGGGCGCTAATTAGGGTTTCTAAAACAAAGGCGCGCATCAATGGCTACTCTTCAATCCCAGGATCAAATCCTAGCCGCCTAAAGTCCCCTCACGACTTTGGCTCAAAATCCTAATCTTGGGAACGCACCTAGCCCAAGCTAGTCACGGCATGCGCCCACGGCTACCCTTGGCCCCACGCGCCAAGCCAAACCTCACCTAGCCAAGCTAGCCGCACCAAGCCAAACACCCATGCCTTGGCCCCAGCTATGCTAGTCACACTATACCAAGCCAAGCGACCCTTGCCTTGGCCCCAGCCATACCATGCGCCCATGGCAGACCATTGTCCTCACGCGCCAATTCTAAACAACACCTTGGTCGTGCCTTCCCTATGCGGCCACCAAAACAAAAGTCATACGGCCATCAATGGCCAACCTTCAAACCCAGGAGCGAATCTTCACCGTTTAAAGTCACCTCATGACTTTTGGGTCCAAAACCTAAGTTTGGCCACGCCATGCCGACGGCATGCCTACCTGGTTGCGCCACCACGATGGCCCTCACTACCGAAACTAAGGCGCGCAACGCACCTCTCAAGATATAAAATCTCGACCATCGAATGTCACCAGGCTAGAAAGTTCCCCGAAATCGACTTGCCAAGCCACAACAACGTATTACATATTCTCCAAGAACATTCGAGACATCAACACAAATTGGGGGATCTTTTTTGGGTATTGGTTTGGTGGTCTACAACGTACGGCGTACACTACGCCCCTCATAAGGAAGTGTCATAAGAGTGAGGCGCCTTGTAAATACGGGATTTATGTGGGAAAACATTCATGGGACATAAATCCGTGAGTTAACAACCTTATGGAACATCAATTCCATAACGTTGGCAGTTTCATGCAAATTAATTTCATGCGTTAAACCACTTTATGGAATAATCAAGTCCATGCATACGGTTACCACCTCTTCCCATTTACCCCTCACTCCTTAATGAGACCAAATTACGTTTCTACTACAACTTGTATAAATAGGTTTTACCTATTTCTATTTGACAACACGTTCATTCGGACAAGACAATATTCGGAATACTTACTAGCTAGCTCTCCTCGTGAGCTCTCCTACTTTTCTGAAAATAAGTTGTAGAAACCCAATTGCTCTCCCAGAATCAACTATTCTGGTCTCACACTCTCCTTGCTTCCCTCCCCAAAACCAACCCATTCTCCTCCTCTTTGTGACCGAAGCAAGTCCGGAACGGCCATTTCTTGGTTTAGGCCGGACTTGTACAGATTGATCTCTCGAACTTAAAAGTACTCCCTTGCAGTAGATTTGTTTAGGGTTTAAACAGTTTCTCACCTTCACACCTGCAATTACCAAAATCGGCAGAAGCTATTTTCACCTATAAACACCTTGTTATCATCATTTAGTAAGCGAAGCATATTAAGTGGTGAAATACCCACTCTCCTAAATTTAGCTATTTTCTCTGTTTCTTGATGAGGAGTGAGACTTTCGACCATTGAATGTCCTTCAAGATCCTCCGGACGAGAGTGGTTATGATGACCTTACACCTTTATCCATAGATAGAACCCATCCATTTCTTTTTTCCACTTGCTAAATACTGGCTTGAACGGACATTTAATTTTCTTTGAGCACGTTGTGTAATTCCTTGTCGTCTTTCTTTATACACATAACCCTTCCTCTTGTGACTAACATCCAGATCTCCACTTCTCTCACAAACCATTTCAAATAAAAGAGTTTTTCTTTCTTTTCCATTCAAAACTAATACGCACATGGCTTTCTTACCATGCTCTCCATCCCAATTCTTCGCATCAATAGGTTCTTCAAATACCAAATCATTGACATAGTGATGGGATGTATCTTCGAACAACATACCAACCGGAGAAAGTTGATCATCCATTGGTATAGGTTGGCATTCAATCTACAAGAAATGGAACAACATCAATTGCAATCACAAACAAGTTCGGTAACAAGATAATTTTATCACGATAACCAAACTCCAGTTTCGGTTGGTAAAGCAAGTTGACATGTAACCGAACAAATAACAAGTCCAAAGTTCGGTTACCTTCCATTTTTAACTAGGTAACCGAATATCACTCTGAAACTTTTGATTTTTTTTGTTTGGTAAGTTCAGTTAGTTATGCTGTTGGGTTCAAGTTTACGAACCAAACTTATATTACGCATATTTCGGTTAGATAGTTGGTTGATATGCGGTTTGCGAACCAACCAAACTTTGTACACTAAGTCAAATCTTATTTTACGTAAAGTTCGGTTAGTTATTGGTTGCGAACCAACCGAACTTCTAGACCCTAAAGTTCGGCAACATTGCGGGCAAACCAAACTTACTCTGTAAATGCTAGAAACAAAGTTTGGTAACATGTCTGTTAACCGAACGACTAAAAACCTCCATTAACGAGCGAGCTTAGTAACCTGGGTGTTTGGAAAAAGTAACCGAACTACACTTTCAGATGAGTTCGGTTACTTGTTCTTCACATAAGGTAACCGAACAAGCTCAAATCTACTTATTTACATTTTTTAAAAATTTGGACCATTTTAACCAACATTATCCAAGTTTGAAGCATACCTGAGTACCCCAAATACTCTTCCTCCGGTTTTGGTTGGTAAAATTCATCGTTTTCATCTTGAAATTGAGTTTGGGAAAGAATAGAATCACCATTTAAGAAATAACTCATATCTGGATCATTGTGAAGATTAACAAATACTCTAGGAGAGGAATGAGATGAAGATTCAGATGAGCTATCATCAATTAAATCATCACTTGAATACTCTAGCTTAGTGAACTCAAAAAAAGAAATTCCATATTTTTTTTCTTCATCTTCTCAAACTTTACTCTCTCAATAATTCTACTTCTTTTTAAATAAACCCATCTGATTTTTTAATCTCACTAATTATCTTTAACTTAATCATTGCCCAAACATAATCAGGAGGGTAATTTAGGTATTATAATAAATATCTAGATATGGGGTGACCTAAATTTACTTCTAATGTCTTACGTCCCCATAAAAAGGCTGGTCCAAAAAAAAAATGGTTCTAATTTTTTGAGAGGAGAAAACATTATACCGACAATATGGTGATTTTGAAGTATCAGCTGGCCATGAATTTGTTGTATGCGGGCCATGCGGCTGCTGAGTCTTAGGATTAGGGCCTACGTCCTTTCTTTCTCTTCACGGACTGAGTGAGCTATATTACTTCTTATAAGATTTTATAAGGTAACGGATTGCCCATAGTGTATGATTGACCGTGTGTCTGGACTCTGGACCACACTAATTAAGAGCCTTTTTCGATCATGTAATCAAACTTAACAAGCCGCAATTAGCAACATCACACTGATTAAGCAAACCCAAGACCGCATCGGACATTTGCGAAACAAAAGAGGTTTAGCGTCACTAGAGTGAGCCGTCTAGGTGGTGGGTGTGGAGAAATTTATGGCAATTAGCTTTCACCCTGCAATTAGTGTTTCTGTAGATATCTTACCCCATAAAACATCACAAAGGCTTTGAAGTTTGAATTAATTAGATAACTCAATCAGCTTATTAAAGTTGCAATACAAACAAAGACAAATATTATAAGTTTTAGAAGACAAATTTAAAAGTTTCATTCAGTAGCTAACAAAGCTGCTTACTAAACGAATCAGGGTAACTATAAACCAAAACAGGGCAGGTAACAAGAAAGCGATTCAGAATTTATAACTTAATAATAGAGACGCAAAATAAGCTAATGCTCATCATATTAAATCTTCAAACATTGAGAATTGAAAACCTTCATTTGGTTCTTTTAACCCACGGGACCAAAAATTAAAACTATAACGGAAAAGGTTCAGATGGAGCAAACCACAGCAAATTAAACTCACAAACTAACTAATGTGGTCTTTGCTAATAATCATGACTACCAGAACTGCTCCGACACCAAAATAAATCACAGCATACTAAGCTTAACAAATGCAACATAGCAAACCCTCAATGAGAAGGAGATTCAAATGCAACTGGAAGTTGCAGCATTGAAAATGAGCAAGACATTCTTACTGTTCATACTCCTCGTGATGTTCTTCATCTTCGTACTCACCATCTTCCTCATCATCAGCAGTTGCATCTTGGTATTGCTGGTACTCTGAGACCAAATCGTTCATGTTGCTCTCAGCTTCAGTGAATTCCATCTCATCCATACCTTCACCAGTGTACCAATGCAAGAAAGCTTTTCTCCTAAACATAGCAGTAAACTGTTCACTAACACGACGGAACATTTCTTGGATGGAAGTGGAATTACCAATAAAAGTTGAAGCCATCTTAAGACCAGAGGGTGGTATGTCACAAACAGTTGACTTAACATTGTTTGGAATCCATTCGACGAAGTAAGATGAGTTCTTGTTTTGGACATTCATCATTTGCTCATCAACTTCTTTGGTACTCATTTTTCCACGGAACATAGCGGAAGCAGTTAAGTAACGGCCATGCCTAGGGTCAGCAGCACACATCATGTTCTTTGATTCCCACATCTGCTGGGTTAGCTCAGGTACACTTAGTGCTGCATATTGCTGAGATCCGCGGGATGTAAGGGGAGCAAATCCAACCATGAAAAAGTGAAGACGAGGGAATGGAATCAAGTTAACAGCAAGCTTCCGCAGATCAGAGTTCAATTGGCCAGGAAATCTCAAACAGCAGGTTACACCAGACATTGTTGCGGATATCAAATGGTTCAAATCTCCAACTGTTAAATCAATCACAAACAAACACCACACAGTAAGAATCAGTTTATGTCCATTATCACATACATTACAGCAAAGAATTCAATTATGTCGAAATCTAATTTATGTAACACGATTCTAAAAAAAATAAAAAATAAAATGATGTTTGGTTGAGTTGATTCAAAACAATTTTGCAGCATATTTCCTAAGAACTGAATTACAGGGACTTCACTTCCCTAAACCAAACGCTGTGTAAATGAAAACAAACTAGTATACAAAGGATGAAGGTTGAGAGAGAATGCTTACAGCTAGGAGTAGTGAGCTTAAGAGTTCTGAAGCAAATATCGTAAAGAGCTTCATTATCAAGAACCATACACTCATCAGCATTCTCAACAAGTTGATGAACAGATAATGTAGCATTGTAAGGCTCAACCACGGTGTCAGAGACCTTAGGTGATGGGAAAACAGAGAAAGTAAGCATCATTCTATCAGGGTATTCTTCTCGTATCTTTGAAATCAGTAGAGTACCCATTCCTGATCCAGTTCCTCCTCCCAATGAATGGCATACTTGGAATCCTACAGTACAGATCAATCAAGCCACATAATAAATCATTAAATAAATCAACAGATAAAGATTAATAACCCCTAAAATCGAAGATCCATCGAATAATTCATAAATGATGGGAAAAATAAAGAGGCTAGGTTTAAGAAGAATATTTAATATACAGCTACCAAGCTAATACCATTTATTGTGCATAATGAGATACAGAGATGAATTTCAAATCAGTTCGTGAAACAAGGTCCCGTACATAGCTATATTTTTATTAGGTCTTCCTATCTAAATTAAATTTATCTCTCTCTACCTGTATTTTGTTTAGCAAACAACACAAGTTACAAATTGAGAATAACAGCAACTGCACACATATAGTTATCTAAGTACTCATGCTTTCTAAAGCTACCTATAAAATAAAACGACAACTGTGGAAGCACTGATACAGAACTAGCCCAAACTACTTCAGAAACATTATAAAGACGCAGGCAAGTGCACTTCACAATAATGAGAATACAGCAAATGCACACATATAGTTATCCAAGTACTCATGCTTTCTAAAGCTACCTATAAAATAAAACGACGACTGTGGAAGCACTGATACAGAACCGGCCCAAACTACTTCAGAAACATAATAAAGACGCAGGCAAGTGCACTTCACAATAATGTAAGTTTTTAAAAAGAAAACATGCAACAGTGAGCCCACATAGTTACCTCGATGATCATGTATTATAATGCTAGTAGTAGAGTAATAGTCTATAAGATCAAATCTAATTTGTTAAACACCACCATCAATACAGCATATCATTCAAATTCTATTACACTCAAATACATCAGATACACACAGCTTCAAACAACAGCACACAAATCCCCTCTGAGTCATGCACATACCTAGTGTATCAGAAACCCAAAAATCTAACAAAAATGCTTAATGTCCCCAAAAAATCTTCCCAATTTTTTTTCCACCAATAGGAATCAACCATTCTAGGGTTTAGATTTGTGACACCGAATGTGGGGAAGTTTGGGGACAAGAAGCAATCTAGGGTAACAAGTAAAGTAGAAAAATCAAAGCATCAAAATGTCCTGGTACTGATTAGCATCCAAGTGTATTTTGAGTACTATTGAGAAGACACCAAATCACCAATATTAGTTCAATTATATCCAATAGATATTCACACAACAAGACTCGCCATATCATAAACAGACTCCTCTAAAGGCAATGGGCAATGGGCTTAGCAATAATCATACACTTTCAAGCTTAGTAGTTCGTTTCCTAAATGTTAGATTCATAAATCAACAGATAAAGACTAATCAATGTTCTATGGAAAAGTGGTGTCTATAATGGACAAAAAACGGCTAAGATCAATTTTGGGTTCGACGGTAGATATTATGCCGCGGCAGGGTAACCTAGAGCTAACCCAAAATCGGACGGAAAAATTACTAACTTCCGGCTTAAACTAACCGACATATATCGGCCTAGCTAACTCTAATTCTGGCTTGCTCATGGCAAACCCAAGGTCGCAGTTGTTTCTTTCTACAAAGTTGAAACCCTATATTTTTGTTTTCACCATAATCAGAAGATGACTTGATAAACAAAACAAAACAAAAAAAACCACACGTTTTGATCCTATATGCCCAGTCCCCATATATAAAAAATCAATCCTTCTGAACATATGCAATCTGTGCAGTTAATTGTGAGTTTAGAATAAATATCAGGGCATACTGTCTGCAAACAAGAATTCAATACCGCATCTAGTTCAATAAGTTTGGAACCTATTTATAGTGCCCTTTGCAAAATACTTTAACAAACAACCATTAGGACCGTATTGGTTAAACATACACCTCTAGTAATGGTACACACATCTGTAATGAGTTGCATTTCTTAATAGGGTCATGTTGGTGCTCTTGGCGCAACTACATTGCTTGATTTAGACCCAAGGCCGACTAGTTGGGTCTAAATCAAGGCCGACTCGTTGCACTTCTAAATAAGACCCTACTAGTTGCATTTCTTACTTCTTAGTAGGTTACTTTCACTATTTCAAATTGAAAATATCACTTTTCGTGAAACAACACCTAAAATCGAACATGCTTTATCAGTGAATCGAACACAATTAGAAACAAACCCCTAGTAACTCCGCAATCACCGAATCTAAACAGTGATTAACCATAAACAGAACAAGAATCATCGAATAAATCAACAAACAAAGATTAAAATCGAAGATCTAGAGAAAAATTCAAAGAAAATGAAAAAAAAAAAAAAATCAAACGAATATGAGTTACGATTTATAATTGAATCGAACATAAAATTAAAAACAAACCGCTAATAGAACAAGAATCATCGAATAAATCAACAGATAAACATTCAAATCGAAGATCTACAGAAAAAATCAAAGAAAATGGCAGCAAAAAAAAAAAAAGTTTAGAAGAAACGGTATACCTTGTAAACAATCACTGTTTTCAGCTTCTTTTCTAACCACATCGAGAACGGCATCAATCAACTCAGCACCTTCAGTGTAATGTCCTTTAGCCCAGTTATTACCAGCACCAGATTGACCAAACACGAAATTATCAGGTCGGAAGATCTGACCATATGGACTAGATCGGATTGAATCGACAACACCAGGTTCCAGATCCATGAGTACAGCTCTCGGTACATATTTACCTGAACTTGCTTCGTTGTAGTAAACATCGATTCTTTCCAATTCGAGTTCTGAATCGCCTTTGTATTTCCCGGTTTGGTCGATCCCGTGTTCTGCACATACTACTTCCCAGAATTTTGCACCGATTTGGTTTCCGCATTGGCCTCCTTGTATGTGAAGGATTTCTCTCATTTTCTGGTTTTGATTTTTGGCTAGAGAGAGAGACTGGAATTTGAAATGAAGGGGATGATGGGGATGGTAAAGTGAAAATTTATTTATAAAGAAATTATTGCTACATAAAATTATTGAAATTATTAACGGGTAAGATTTAACGATAGGAACGGCTAGATGTGGCCTAGGGTTCTGTAATAATTTTGAATTTATTTTTATTTATTTTTTTTGTCTTTTTGGTAACAATTTTGAAATTTTGTTAGTTTACTTTATTTTGAAATTTGAAAATGATGTCCTCTCAAAGAATTTGCACCGCATTCTCAACCCGTGAGAGGATGTGAGAGGACGTTTGGGGCCTATTTCTGCCCCACCCCTATCCCAATGTACCGAACGTTTTGCTTTAGGTCTGTGCGATCTTCCTCGATGCATTTACGCTACGAATTTTCGGTGGATCTACCAAGATTGTTTGAAATTTGCGACTTCAATGTTATACGTGGAAAGTAGTTGGGGTAATTTGTGTTACCTCTCCGTAAAGATTTGTAATTTGTATTACCTTTTCTACAGAAATAAAATTAGTAAAACCTCCTCTCATTAATAATTTCGTATATTCCAAGTTAGCTGATTCATCACTAATTTACACGTGGTTTTTTTTTTTTTTGGTAATTTGCATTACCTTCTTAGTAAAGATTGGTAATTTGCATTACCTTCCCTGTTAAAATTGGTAATTTGCATTAATTACCTCCCCTACAAAAAACAACGTGTAAGCTAGTGCTGAGTCGGCTAACTTGGAATAGACGGAATTATTGATTTGACACGAAAATGGTTTACATCTGTAATCCCGCGAGTTGTGGGACCTACACAAAATCCATGTTAAACCACCAAGTTGGGTGGGGTCCCAATCCACTATCTCTATTGTGATAACCCAAGAAATTTAGCCCGTGGGATATGTAGCAGTTTTGTGACAAGCATATCTGGTGTAGGATGTTAGTACTGGAAACAATAGAAATCAACACATCTTTATAAACTTCTCAATAGGAAGTGATTTTATTAATCTTTGATTCAATGCCTTTGATAAATAAAAGACGCGGCCTTTATATAGACTTACAAACTAAATTTCCAGAACCTAAAAATAAAGGAAGATCACTGTAAAATCTAAACAAATAAAGAGGAAATCTTAGGAAAATCAAAAGAATATGATATCATGCCAAAAGCTACATAATATATCTTATTTCCTAAATGAAATAGCCTAACGTAACCAAACTCGGACCAAGTTTCCATAAAAGGCTAGCGATTACGGTTTCGGCGCTCCATTTAATCAAGGTAGGATTCATCCATGTTGTACACTACATCATCCTCTCTAGGAAGAAGGAAATTCGCCCTCGAATTAGGCACGTCATCATCATACAAATCACCATAGTAGGGAATGAGATGACGCACATTGAACACATCTTCAGTATGAATGTGACTTGGAAGCTTTAAAAGGTACGCATTAGAATTGATCTTTTCAATGATTTCAAACGGACTAACCTTGCGAGGATCCAATTTGTTGTAATTACTAGTTGAAAAGCGTTCTTTAGTAAGCACGATCCAAACAAAATTGCCGACTTCAAACTCAATGTGACGACGATGTTTATCAACAGCTGTTTTATATTTCTTGGAAGAAGCCAGCAAGTTCTGGGCAGTAACTTCATGAATCTGTTGCATGTGCTGAACTAAAGCATCAGCCGTAATATGTACTCGTTGTAAGTCAGGAACAGGTGCAAGATCAAGGGGCGAGTGAGGGTTAAACCCATATACCACCTAGAAAGGACTAAAACCCGTGCTATTATGAATATCCCTGTTGAAAGCAAATTCGGCTTGAAACAAATGTTGATCCCATTGTTTAGTATGCGAACCCATCAAACTACGAAGTAAGTTTCCAAGAGAAGAGAACGGTTCGCCATCTATGTCTGCCTATCCGTTTGGGGATGGTAAGTGCTGCTTAATTTCAGATTAGTATGCAATAACTTCCATAAACACCTCCAAAAATGACTTAGAAACTTAGAATCATGGTCTGATACAATAGACTCAGGAAGACGATGAAGGCGTTAAACATTTCTGAAAAATAAAAGAGCCACATTTACAACATCTGTAGTCTTTTTGCAGGCTACAAAATGTGCCATTTTTGAGAATCTGTCAACTATTACAAAAACAGAATCCATTCCTTGTTGAGTGTGAGGCAAACCCACAACAAAATCCATGCTAATGTCAGTCCACTACTTGGATGGAATTGTTAATGGCATATATAAACCGTCATTCGTAGCAAACCCCTTAGAGACTTGACAAATATGACAGCGAGAGACATACCTTGCACCTCTTTAAAAAATCTCGGCTAAATGTAAAATGTTGAACGTTTTGTCACGACCAAAATGGCCTTCATTATGTAATTCTTGAAAGATTTTAATGCGCCAACTACAGTCAGGTATACATAACCGAGTACCCTTGAAGAGAAAACCGTCGAGAAGAATGAACTGGGAGTTGTTTCCTTCCTTGATAGTGTCCAAAAACAAGGGGAAAAAAGGATCAGTTTTGTATAATTCAGAAAAAAGAATCAAAACCCAGTACATCATTATGCAGTGAAGTTAGAAGACTCTGTCGACGACTTAAGCCATCTGCCACACGGTTTTGAACACCAGCCTTGTGCTTAAGAACAAAATTAAAGTCCTGCATATAATTAGCCCATTTTACCTGGCGAGCAGTCATCTTTTCTTGATTGCCGATGTGTTTTAGAGCATCGTGATCAGTAAATAATACAAATTCTGAATGAATCAAATAGTGACGCCAATGCTTAAGTGTTTAAATGATATCATAAAATTCTAACTCATAAGTGTTGTAATTACGCTTAGCTCCATTCAACTTCTCACTGAAAAACGCGACCGGCTTGCTCGCTTGGCTTATCACGACACCGATACCCACCTTAGAAGCATCAGTATGAACCACAAATGGTAATGAAAAATTGGGTAAAGCTAAGATAGGAGTTGAACACAATTTCTCCTTAAGTGATTCGAAGCTTGCAGTAGCGGCATCGGTCCATGAAGACTTGTTATTCTCTATACAATAAGTGATTTCAGCTGCTATAGTGCTGAACTAGGGAAGAAATCTTCTATAAAACGAAGCAAAACAGTGAAAACTTTTGGCTTCATGTAATGTTTGAGGGCGCGGCCAAGTACGAACAACATCAACTTTAGAATCATCGACTGAAATACCATATCCCTAGAAATGACATATCCAAGAAACAAAATGCGATCCGTACAAAACACACACTTCTTGGTAGCAGCATAAAAGTGTTGTTGTCGTAATACCAATAAAACCTCTCTAAGATGAGATAAATGAGAGTCCAAATCAGTACTATAAATCAGTATGTCATTGAAATAAACGACAACAAACTTACCCAAAAATGGTTTCAAAACAGCTTTCATCACCTGCATAAAAGTACTAGGAGTATTGGAGAGACCGAACGACATTACCAACCATTCCTAAAGTCCTTCTCTAGTCTTGAAAGCGGTTTTCCACTCATCACCTGGACGAATACGAATTTGATGGTATCCGCTTCGCAAATCCAGTTTGCTGAAAATTGTAGCACCATGCAACTGGTCCAATATATCATCCAAACGAAAAATAGAAAAGCGATACTTTACCGTAATCTTATTAATAGCACGCATATCCACATACATGCGCCAAGTACTGTCTTTCTTAGGAATGAGTAAATCTGGGATAACATATGGACTTAAACTCTCCCTAATAAGACCCTTGTCTAACAGTTCCCCTACTTGACGTTGGAGTTCAGTATGCTCCTTCGAACTCATGCGATAATGAGGGCGATTATGAAGAATTGATCCTGGTACAAAGTCAATTCTATGATGGATAGCTCGAGAAGGAGGTAACCCGTCTGGAATGACTTCCGAAAAAATGTCTGCAAAATCTTTAATAACCCTTTGACACATGAGGGAATTTCCAAAAAAGTAGAATCTTCTCGAGATTGCCAGATAATAAGAACACCATACCAACTTCTAACGTTTCCGTCTCAAAACTACGCCAAGCAAGTAAGTTAGAAGCAAAAGTAGATATTATTTTTGGAACTGATTCTTTTGTTGGGACTAGTGTAATGCATGTTGAATTAAAAGTGAATGAATAAGTATTCTTTTTACCATCGTGATTCACTCCCTGTCATATTTCCATAGTCGGCCTAATAATAGGTGACAAGCATCCATTACCACGACATCACACCAAACACTATCTTCATACAAAGATCCAATAGAAAACTTCACAAGACATCGTTTGGATATAGTTACCTCTGACCCTTTACTAAGCCAGTGGAGGGAATAAGGATGAGGATGCTTTTTGGTTGGAAGCTTCAATTTACGAACTGCTTCTTCCGACACGGCATTTTCACAACTACCCGAGTCGATTATCATACGATAAATCTTACCATCAATGGTGCAAGTTGTCTGAAAAATATTCTTTCGTAATCACCACTCATCACCATCAACTTTTGGAATCAGAAAAAAACGACGAAGAACCATTAAGCATTCACCTTGATCTCTAGGCAAAAATACTTCATATAGCTCATCTTTATTCTCATCAGCGTCAACAAAAGAATCACCATTTCCATCAATTATCACTAGTAAGGATTTACTAGGTCTACCGGCTTTACGACAGTCATTTGCAAAATGACCCGGATCACCACAACGATAACACTTCGGACCAGATTTTTGTGGCATACTAATACCCTGTTGTGTGGAAGCATTCTGTAAAGGGATAATAGGAGGACGGCTAACTTTCTTAGTAACATTCTTACGGGAAAATTGTTTTAAAAAACGCAAAGCACGTTGATGGATTTCAAAAACAGAAAAATAATCAAATAAATTAAGCGTGTCTTGAAAAGTTTGGCGCAAACCTCCTATGTAGCGGTAGACAAGTTTCTCTCCAGGTTCCATAATTTCCGACTGAGTAACCAAATCATAGAATTCTTTCGTATACTCTTCAATTGAACGAGCAACTTGGAGAAGATTTTGAATGAAGACGAAATACAACTCTCGAGTATAGTTAAAAGGTAAAAACGTTGTACGCATACACTTTTCAATCCTTGCCCAAGATGAAATAGGTGGTTTACCTTGTTGAATGCGTGATCCTTTTAATTTCCTCCCCCAAACCACAACCCTTCCTTGGCAGCGGGTAGTAACAAGAGGAACCACACGAGCAGCGGGTACCCTCTTAAACTCAAGCACTTCTTCCACGGTAGAAAACCAGTCGATACAATCTTCCGGCGTCAATACACTACCACGAAACTCAGGAATCTCTACACGGAATGATGATTCCCAACTTCTAGAGTTACGTTCATGATGCAAGTTCACCCTTACACGATTAAAAAAGGGGTTTTCAGTATCATCATCATCAGTTCCTTCGGTGTCTGATTCATCCATAGGAAAACGACGACGCTCATGTCCACTAGTGGAAAATGGAAGTTAAACCACTTCCAAGACAAGAGGTATTATCATCAAAAACGACTGTTTTTCTCAGTTGGATTCTATGAGTGGGTTTTTCGAAAACGACTGTGTCTCACATAAGTTGAAATCTTTAAAAATACGACTTTTTTTGACAGTCAATTGATAACACTGACATTCACCGTAAAGTTTTAAATTAGAAAATATAAAAGTTAATCACCAATTTTGAGAAGTGGTTTTATATGGGCTGAATACTTTTTAAAAATCTGATTCATCTGAATCCCAGTCTGACTAGTTTTTCATCTAACTGGTCTAAAATTTGAAATTCATTATAATTTAGAAAATCTAATTCACAACTTATTTCTGACTGGCATAAAATTTGAAATTCACAAAACGGAACTTTAATGCTCATTTGATAACAAAACATTCACCATTCTATCCAAATTCAAAATTTGTTTACAATAGTAACTCGATTACATTAATCTGCAAAAAAAAAAATAAAAAAAAAAAAAAATACTAGCAATTAACAACAACAAAAAATGACAGGGAATCTACTCCACACCATCAACTTTTATGCAACTCGTTCGTGAGCTTCTGATCCTTGTTTTGCAACCATCAGCCATCTTCACACCAAATTGGAATGCAGCTTTAGGCATTGCTTCTTTTTGTTCATTGTACGTTTCCCATTCCTCTTATGTCTCAAAGTCCCAGCGATGAAGCCGACCCTTAGCCTGTCCAAAGATAAGATTTTCAAGTTAGAAATTGGCCTACAAATATATATTCTTCTTCAGCTCTTGCAAAAATTGGGACTGCCTTCTCTATTTGGCCGGCGAAATTTCGGGGAAGCGGTGGTGGTGGTGGCAAGATCTCCATTTCATTCCGATGATTCGGCATTCCACGTTCAGGCAATGGTGGTTTCTTATCTTTATCATAATCATTGGCAAGATCAGAGATCTTTGATGTAACAGAAACGAAACTTGTTAACATGAAATTTATAACCAGGAGATGCAAAAACTATAAGGGTCGCTTTTCCACTCAAATGAGTCAAAACCATCAGAACGACAAAACAAATACCTTTTACATCTTTGTCTTTCTAGCACAAAACCATCAACAGTGACCCCTGCACAAGTAATGAAACAACAAACTTCAAAAATCAACATCGAACGAAAGACGGAGATACATATTATCACATGGAAGTAGAGAACATACCTCAGGATCTGGGCAGTCAGCTTTACTTCTATGCACTGTCGTAGATTTTGAGTAGATTCCCTGCACTTCAGTCTCATTTATTGACACCACCTACGCTCTCCTCATCCTCAATCTTCTTTAATTATTCTACCACTGCAATGAGTCACAAGGAAAGAAGCCGTAAAACACCAATCATCAGTACACAATTGAGAGATTAAAAATACAGCATGCAAAGGTAGCAAAGACAGATGTTTTAAATACTACACCAGAATTTGAATGTTTACCGTCTTTGAGAGAACCTTCAAGGCAGCCAATCTCATATTGCAGGGCAGAAATTTCAATTAGCAAGTCATTCAGTTCTTCATATAAGAGATCATTTCTTCGTTTGATCTTCTCAATCTTATATAAGAGATCATTTATTTTCCTTTCCAAAGACTTGCAACAATCTTGGTACCGCTTTTTCATGCCCGTTGCAGACTATATCAAAAATAATAAATAAAACAATGAATTAATAAGATCAACAACAATGATCAATAAGATCAGTTCTGTTTTTGTTATCAGTTCTGTTAGCAACAAAAAAATCAGTTCATGAATAAAATAAAAATATTACCTCATCAGAAATTGGTCCAGCAATGGAACTGAAGGCGGTTTGAGAAGGTTGAGAACTAGATCTAGAACATTGTTTAGTACTGGACCTGGATAACTTCAACTCTAGGATTGTTCTATGATGGATAACTTCAACTCTTGTAACTCAGCAAGAAGCCTCATCTTACTCTCCATAGTACAAGAAGTCCGATTCAACAGTTGTTCAACACGACTTCTCCTGATTACCAATGTGGTAACCACAATAATCAACCAATGTGGTAACCACAAGCATACAAACACACACAGTAATAATTCTACGCATGTAAAGAACATCCAAAGTGGTAGAGTTCTACAAGCATACAAAACACAAACTAATTGAGCAAACAAAAGAACATGATACTAGCAACCTAATCTTCCTACTACTGAATGATTAATAATATTCAGAAATCATTGCAAGCATACAAAACACAAACTGATTGAGCAAGCAATATACAAGCTTAAATGACTTACAAAATACAGTTGAAAAACCCAATCATCACAATATACTAAGAAATATCAAATACCCAATAGCTACACTCATAAGGAGAAGAAAATAACAATCCCGTAGGGAGAAGGAAAATAACAATAGAAAATAATTGAACCCAAACTTATATAAATCACTCATTAAAATAATGAAAACAACATAAATTGAACAAATATAAAGACATGATAATGTGCTATCATCATTGGAGTACATGAACTAAAACATCTAGTAAACAAATCAGTTCAGGACACATTGCAACCCTCTTTTTATACAAGAACTATAATCTCAATAAGGACCATAAGAAGTTTTACGAAACCTAAAGAGCATGTGCAAAAAGATAATTACCATGTTGAATATGAATGACATTCGACCATGAAGAAACATCTCATTCAACTTGGAAAGATAAGTTGGAAGAACTACGCACCTTTGCATTGAGGTTTATAAACAAACATCAAGCTGTAACATGTATTAAGTGCATACCTCTTGAGGAGACTGACCAGCCTGCGAGGATAATAGTTCTATATTTCCATTAAACTTGGTTGCAGCAGCAGGTGTGAGTAAGGGAGAGAAGCGGCCATCGCCTTCAGTACCATCTACTAAAGTTAACAAGGAATTATATGGAAAAGAGATGGTACTCAGTGAAATGGCACAAAACAACCACATCAAATGCATCTCCATAGCTGAACTAAAGAATTCAAACAGAGAGTGAGAAACCCAAGGCTGCACAGGATTTCTGTTTACAGAGTGCAGTCACGATTTATTCATGGTTTGCAGTAGCTAATATTACCCGATCGTCGTAAAAAATTTACAGAAGCTATATGACTCATAGAACTAAAATCTACCAAAAACTCACAGTATTCTAACAGTTAGTTAAAAAGATATGCATACTAGAACCAGACTGCCTGACGGACCTGCAGAATTCAGGCACAACTTCCATACATTTTCGACTAAAAAATATTATTTGTTTCTGCTGAATTTTATACCAAACATTACTAACAACATTTCCCACGACATATAAAAGTTACAGCTTATTCCGATAAGCGAGTAACGAGAAACACCATGGGTAAGTGGATTGTTCAGATTTCGCTCATTTCTGAACAGAGTCAGAGTTAGTCTATCGTTTCCAGTTCCTAACGATGTCCGATTGTGTTCAAATTTTTATAGCATCAGTAAGACTGAAATATGTTCTAGGTGCTAAAAGGTCATCACATTCCAACGGCTGAATCATAATATATCGGCCGCATACGAAGCATATAAATGTTGTGTTTACTAAATCTTTTTATTTGAGCCCATAACACATCTTCCAGCAATTCTCTAGCTTTTCCATGTTCAGGGTCTAGAGTTGTATCATAGCAGCATCCAACTCCATCACAATTACCTAAATTCCTCATGATTAGTCACACACTAGAATACGAAGTTCTGAATTTAAAAGCAGCATCTCCATCTCCCATTTCTATCAATCCTGTTAACTGAACTAGGAGCGCCAACAGAACTAAACAGTCTATTCCAGTCACTCCAATTATTCCTAATGAGCTGAGCAAAAGAGAGAGTAAATCATCAAACAGACCCTTGAACATTTACCACCACTGGCCATAACCATACACCCACAACCACCTAACAAGAAGCACCACCACGACAAAAACAACAACATACAAATAAAATGGCAGGAGATCCCCATTCAAGCACAAATTTCATCCATTCAAGAAAACCCATTACTGAAAAAAGGGGAAAAACTGAAAACCAATACCAAAATTGAATGTCTACTAACTACATAAACAATTGAAATCAATAAAAATGCCTAAATCTACAAATTTGAACTCCAAATAAGAAAAACATGTTAAAATTAAAATCCCTAATTTGACAAATTGAAATCAGAGGAAGATATAATGTTTGTATACCTTAGAAGTTGTTTCTCATGAAGTAAGTCGTTGATTCAAAACCCTTTTTCTGCACCAACAAAACTAAAAAAATATCAACTTATCAGCATAGAAACCCTAAAACCCAAATCTGAGAATCAAAAACAGAAATTAAATAAAACCCATATGTAAGTCTTTCCCAAAGATCTCTTTAAGAACCCTAGATACCTTAGATTTCTTCATACTGATTCGGTTAAGAGAAATCTCAAACTGTAGGTTTAAGAATTTCATTTGTGATGGATCTCTTTGAAGAAGAAGTGAAAGAAAAACCTAATTCACAAGCGAATAATTGTTATGATTCAGAAAAAAATCGATGAAACATAAAGAGTTATTAGGTTGTGAGAGATAGGTGGTGAGCCGTGAGCGAGAAGTGAAGGAGTGCAGACCGAGATAGAGATAGAGAGGGGATTATAGAATTTTCTTTCTCTCACCTACGTTTTTCAACTCTTCCCATGACTCAGATTGTTGAGCATTCCTGACATTAGCTTATCCTGAAGCAACATCAACAACAAAAAACCCAAATCAAATCAAAACCCTTTATTCAACAACAGATTTAAAAACCCCATAAATTCAAATCTACAAAACTAATTTAAGAGTACCAACAAGATTTGTTCAATCTTCAATGAAAAAAAAATAATCTAAATCAAGGTTTTCAGACACAAAAAACAATCAAATTAAGTATGAGAACGAAAGTGAGTTCGATCTGTGATGTGAAGTGAGGTTCGTCTTTGATTTATAATTAATGAGAAACAAACTGGTTTTTTTTTTTTTTAGGTTTTATTGAATTCAAGTATGAGAATGAAATAATAAAAAAGCTTGTGAAAATTGAACTGTTATGGTGATGAAAGTACAGAGTTATTGATTTTGGGATGAAGAAGATGGGAATATTTTGCCCAAGAAGGGATCTTGTTCTGTGAATGAGTTACTGAAGAGAGAAACGTGTGGGTATTAACGCCATAGTTTAAGGATCTTGTTCTGTGAACTAGTTTCTCCCGCAGTCGTTCTTTTACTCGATAATACAGCCATAGTTTATTATGAAAATACACCTTTATAAAACAACTGTGAATGCAAAAGGTTCAATTTTTATCATGAAAATAACTGTGTCTCACAGCACCAATAATTACCACCAGCCCAGAGAAATCATTTTATTAAAGCCCAGGAAGTTGTTTAAAACCCATTATCCACTAGTGGTCGTTGCAGCAAAGTAGCTACTTGACCGGAGAGTTGCTCAAATGCACGTGAGAGTTCATCGTACCTAGTTCTCTCCATCACCTCATCAACCAAAACTTCACGAGGACCACCACGACCTCTACCGCGAACCATGATTGAAGGATCGATACCCAATTTCTGAATACCAAATGGTGTAGGATGTTAGTACTGGAAACGATAGAAATCAACACATCTTTATAAACTTCTCATTAGGAAGTGATTTTATTAATCTCTGATTCAATGCTTCTGACAAATAAAAGACGCGGCCTTTATATAGGCTTACAGACTAATTTGCCAGAACTAGAAATAAAGGAAGATCACTACAAAATCTAAACAAATAAAGAGGAAATCTCAGGAAAATCAAAAGAATACGATATCAGCTCTTTTTTCCAAACTGAAATAGCCTAAAGTAACCAAACTGGGACAAGTTTCCAAAAAAGGATGGCGATTACGGTTTCGGTGTTCCATTTCTTTAAGGTAGGATTTAGCCATGTTGTACACTACATCAATATCCAATCAGCAGGCATCTTAGAGCTTCTCTGCCTGTAGGAAAGTCAGGTACCCAGTCCAAGATCATAGGTACAGTTGAGTCGTCTCTAGATATAATTTAATCATCAACCCCGGAAAATTCCGGGTCAACTAGAAAAGCACAAATGCATAGATTATAGTGGTTGAGTTTAACCTATACTTGATCACTGGTACTTGTTGTGTGTATCTTGAATTCAGATAATCCCCTGGGAACTGTTATCTTACAACATCCATTACCATAGTCACAAGGATTTGGAATATCTATGTATCCAGTCCTCACATCACAACGGGATGCACACCCATTGCTAGTGAAATTTGTTATACCATCATTCAGTGGTAAAACAAAACCAAAAATGTTGCAACCAAGAACTTCTAATCTATTTAGAGTCTTGGAAATGGTGAAGGGTGTTTTATGTAGGATAGGCTCTGATCATCCAGACCTAGGATTAATAAGCTTTGAGGCAGTGCTAGTGGTATTATCATGGTCACAGATGGCTGGTACCGGTACATTGGTATACGAACATAGTCTAGCATGAGTTCTAAAACTTCATAGCTACGGGATTCATAAGCACTGCTCCTTGAAATAAAACTAGCAACTGGGGGACTTACAAAGTCATTGATGTTGGGCTATCCCTCCTTATGGGTCCAACGGGTCTGGCTTCCCCTTAACAAATGGAAGGAGCTATCTAGCAGTTGTCTTGTTATGTTTATAACAAGTGAAAACATCTAGGAGATATTTCATTCGAGCTCTTCTTTGTTTTGAGAAGAAAGAGAAAGAGAGGAAGAAGAGAAAGAGAGCAAGTGAGGTAGAGAGTTTAAACCACCAATTTTTGGTGAGATTGAAGCATCTTGAAGAGAAGGAGAAAGGGTCTTAGCTAAGGATCTTTTGGTTGTTGTGGTGGAGAATTGATTGATCAATTTCCACATCTCTTCAACGGGGGAAAAATCTAGGGTTTGTCAAACCCTAGTAGTAAGTATCTCAAATCACTTTTTATTCTCAAATTGATAGTGAATCTCATATTATATATGAATGAATTGTTGATCCATCCTTAGGGGTGAATGTAATTAGGCAAATTGATATCCAAGTGCTATAGGAACCTTGAAGAAGAGTGTATCCCCAAATTTGGGAGAATTGTGTGTAACCCATTATTGTTATAGTGGAAGATTTGCCCGTGGTTTTTTACCCTTCACCTTGGAGGGGTTTTTCCACGTAATTGCCTGTGTTGTGTGATTGTTTCCATATTGCGTAGTTTGTTGTTATTCCGCATTTGTATGTCATTACTTGTGTAGGTTTCGTATTGCGCATAGCAGCTCGGATTTCGTAAGCCTCCCCCAACAAGTGATATCAGAGCTTTTGGGTTGAGCTAATCCTATGCAATGGCGGAAGCTAGCACTAGTAATAGAATGGTCAATTTGACCGGTGAGAACTTTTTGATATGGAAGGCGAAGATGGAAGACTGATTATATTGTAAAGATCGCTATGGTCCAATAGAGAGTAAGGGAGTAAGGTCTGAGACGACAAGTGCAGACGATTGGAAGGTTACTAATCGAAAAGTAGTTGGTTATATTCGTCAGTGGATTGATGATAGCATTTTTCATCATGTGGCTAGTGAGACACTAGCATATCCTTTGTGGACCAAGTTAGAGGAGATATATGATCAGCAGTCTCCTTGTGAAAAATCTCTTCTATTTAAAAGGCTTGGAAAGCTGTGTTACAAGGAAGGGAGTTCAATGACGCAACATTTAAATGAAATGAAGGGTATCATGAATTATCTTACATCTATGGATCTCAAAATTCCTGAAGAGGTTCAAGTTTATTTGTTGCTAAATACTTTACCAGACAGTTGGGAGCCATTGAGGAATTGTCTCAGTTATTCTGCTCCAGACAAGAAGTTGAACATGACTGTTGCAACTAGCAGTTTGCTGAGTGAAAAAGTTAGAAGAAGGCCATTAGACTCATCTCATTCAGAAGCTCTTGTGACAGAAAATCGGGGTAGAAGAAAAGACAGAAGACAAGTTAGCTGTAGCAATTCAAGGGGTAAATCAAAATCCAGGAAGGAAGTTGAATGTTGGAACTGTCATACGAGAGGTCATTATTCAAATGAATGCAGGAAGCCGAAGCAAGAACACGAGAAGGGGAAAGGAAATGATAACCAAGACAATGGTGTTGCAGCTACTGTGACAAATGATGATATCATTGTATTCTCAGATTGTAATGATGTTTGTGTGAGTTTTGCAAGTTCTGATTCAGAATGGAAAGTTGATTCAGGTGCATCTTATCATTCTACTCCTCATGAAGATGTATTTACCTCCTACAAGGCTGGTGAATTTGGGTCAGTCAGAATGGGCAACAGTGGTGTTGCGAAAATTATAGGAATGGGTGATGTGAAGTTTGAGACCAGTGTTAGCTATACGTTGGTTCTCAGAAATGTGCGACATGTACCGGATCTTCGTTTGAATCTAATGTCACCTGGAGTGTTAGATTATGAAGGGTATAACAATCACTTGGGTGATGTAAAATGGAAGCTAAGCAAGGGCTCCATGGTTATTGCAAGAGGCGAGAAGTGTGGCACATTGTACAAGACACAATTGAAGGTATTGAAAGGTGAGTTGAATGTTGTTGACAAAGATTCAATCTCCGAGCTGTGGCATAGAAGACTTGGTCATCTTAGTGACAAGGGAATTCAAATCCTCACCAAAAGACAAGTTTTGCCAAATGCCAAAGGTATGCAATTGGGTAAGTTTACTCATTGTTTAGTTGGTAAACAAACTAGAGTTTCCTTTCATAAATCTTTACCCAAGCGCAATTCTGGTATTATTGATCTTGTTCATTCTGGTGTATGTGGACCTTTAAGGGTCAAAACACTTGGTGGTGCTGTTTATTTTGTTACTTTCATATATGATGCTTCAAGGAAGGTTTGGTCATATGCAATCAAGACCAAAGATGATGTTGTTCCTGTGTTCAAGATGTTTCACAGCATGGTGGAAGAGAAACAGGTAGAACCTTGAAGTGCCTTCGTTCTGACAATGTGGGAGAGTACATTGGGCCACTTGAAGTGTATTGCAAGAGCATGGGTATACGTCATGAACAATCAGTACCGAAGACCCCACAACATAATGGTGTTGCATAGAGGATGAACCGCACTATTCTTGAGAGAATCAGGTGCATGTTATCTCATTCCAAGTTGCGAAGCATTTACGGGGTGAAGCAATGAATCTTTTGTGTATTTGATCAATCGATCTCCTTCAAGACCGCTAGATGGAGAAGTAGCAGAAAAGGTATGGAGAGACAAAGAGCCTACTTATGATCACTTGAAAGTGTTTGGTTGCAGGTCATTTGTTCATATCCCAAAAGATCAGAGATCAAATCTTGATGACAAAGCAAAGTAGTGTGTGTTCCTAGGCTATGGAACAGAGAAGTTTGGTTCTGATTTTGGGATCCAAGTTGAGAAGAAGGTTATCGAAGTAGGGATGCAGTATTCCTTGAAGACCAGACTATTGAAGACTTTGAGAAGATTGAGATGCCAAAGCTTCAAGATGATATGACCTTGGATCCAAATCCAGTTGTTCCTACTCTTGAACAACATGATGATGATGTTGATGGTAATGGAAATGAAGATGAAGCTCATGAAGATGTTCCAGTAGGTGATGTTGAGCAAAAAGTGCAGCAACAGCAACAACCAGAAGGCGAGTTGAGAAGATCCAGTTGACTAGATTACCTTCAAGATTCACCACATGAGTATGTGATGCTCACGGATGCCTTCAGTCATGAAGAATCTCTCATTCACCACAAATCCATGAGTTCGCTCTTTAGATGTGACACTTTTGATTTGGTTGAAAGCCCGAGAACCAGAAAATCAAGTGGGTGTACGAATCAAGACTGAAGATGGTAACTCACAACCAAGGTACAAAGAACGCTTAGTTGTGAAGGGTTATGAGCAGAGAAATGGTGTTGACTTTGACGAGATTTTCTCACCGGTGGTGAGATTTTCTTCTATTCGGGTTGTCTTGGCAATAGCCGCTAGTTTGGATCTTGAGATAGAACAACTAGATGTCAATACAACATTTCTTCACGGTGAGTTGGAGGAAGATGTGTATATGGCACAACCCGAGGGTTTTGAAGTCAAAGGCAAAGAGCACATGGTGTGCAAGCTAAAGAAGAGTCTATATGGTTTGAAGCAAGCTCCAAGAAGATGGTACAAGAAGTTTGAATCGTTCATGAAGGAACATGGATACAAGAGGACAGCTTCAGATCATTGTGTATTCATTCAAAAATTTGTTGATGGTGATTTTCTTACTCTTTTGCTATATGTTGATGACATGCTTATTGTTGGCAAAGATAAGAAAAATATTGATAGGTTGAATTCAGATCTGAGCAAGTCTTTTGCTATGAAAGACTTGGGTGCAGCAAAGCGTATTCTTGGCATGGAGATCACTCGTGATAGGAAATCAAGGAAGTTGTGGTTATCACAAGAAAGCTACATTGAGAAGGTGTTGCAAAGATTCAACATGGACAAGGCCGAACCGGTAAGTTGTCCACTTGGAAACCATTTTAAGTTAACTCGTGATCAATGTCCTGTGAATGATGTTGAGAAACGGAAGATGGAGAAAATTCCTTATGCGTCCGCATTTGGTAGTTTGATGTATGCAATGGTGTGTACAAGGCCGGATATAGCTCATGCAGTTGGAGTGGTAAGCAGATTTCTATCAAATCCTGCTATGGAGCATTGGGAAGCAGTGAAATGGATACTATGGTATTTAAGGGGTACTTCTAATATGTGTTTGTGCTATGGAGGTGACAAGACAGAGTCAGTTGGTTACACAGATTGATATTTGGCAGGTGCTCAAGACAGTATCAAGTCTACATCGGGTTACTTATTTACCTATGCAGGGGGAGCTGTGTCTTGGCAATCCAAGTTACAAAAATGTGTGGCATTGTCTACTACGAGGCGAGTACATTGCGGATACGAGAGAGTTGCAAGGAGATGATATGTATGAAGATGTTTGTTAGAGAACTCGGTGTGAAGCAACATAGGTTCATCGTTCTTGTGACAGACAGTGCCATCCATCTCAGCAAGAATTCAAGTTTTCACTCGAGGTCCAAGCACATCAATATTAGGTATCAGTGGATACAAGAAGTTCTCGAGGAGAAGGTCTTTTATATTGAGAAGATCCATACAGATGACAACGGTTCTGATATGATGACAAAGTCGCTACCAAAATACAAGCATGTGTATTTCTGCAGCAGGGCATGTTTGGTGGTGACGGGTACCTTGCCATAAGTCGTGAGGGGAAGATTGTTAGGCTATCCCTCCTTATGGGTCCAACAAGTCTGGCTTCCCCTTAACAAATGGAAGGATCTATCTAGCAGTTGTCTTGTTATGTTTATAACAAGTGAAAACATCCAGGAGATATTTCATTCGAGCTCTTCTTTGTTTTGAGAAGAAAGAGAAAGAGAGGAAGAAGAGAAAGAGAGCAAGTGAGGTAGAGAGTTTAAACCACCAATTTTTGGTGAGATTGAAGCATCTTGAAGAGAAGGAGAAAGGGTTCTTAGCTAAGGATCTTTTGGTTGTTGTAGTGGAGAATTGATTGATCAATTTCCACATCTCTTCAAAGGGGGAAAAATCTAGGGTTTGTCAAACCCTAGTAGTAAGTATCTCAAATCACTTCTTATTCTAAATTGATAGTGAATCTCATATTATATATGAATGAATTGTTGATCCATCCTTAGGGGTGAGTGTAATTAGGCAAATTGATATCCAAGTGCTATAGACACTTTGAAGAAGAGTGTATCCCAAAATTTGGGAGAATTGTGTGTAACCCATTATTGTTATAGTGGAAGATTTACCCGTGGTTTTTTACCCTTCACCTTGGAGGGGTTTTTCCACGTAATTGCCGGTGTTGTGTGATTGTTTCCATATTGCGTAGTTTGTTGTTATTCCGCATTTGTATGTCATTGCTTGTGTAGGTTTCGTATTGCGCATAGCGGCTCGGATTTCGTAAGCCTCCCCCAACAATTGAAAGTGATCTCAAATCTAGGACGGTAACAAGTAGGATCATCTACACCAAATGGGTAAGGAATACTTACGTTCCCATAAAAGGGACTCCCTTCCTACGTACAGGTCCTTCGGGCCCTCCGGTCGGTCGGCGCAATTATCTTATAAGGGTCATTACTTTAGCTAATAGGCCTAAATTCACTTGGATTTTTTAGGTTTTTGCTTTTTGGAATTAACGAAATAAATGTATGATTTATGTTATGGTTGAAGCTTTTATCTTTGAATACCTTTTGCATCCAAGAAACAATATCATCTTTTAGAAGATTCCAATATTGCTGGTAGAAGCCTGGTGGGAACCCATGGACATGATGTAAGAGCTTACCAAATAACTAGTGAGGCTAGTCTAGCTGGCAGGGTCCGCTCAGGCCTCAGGGGAGTTAGGCCCAATTTTGTGTGGAAGAGCTTAATTAGGCTAAGTCCTATGGGCTAGAGTGAGATGCTAGATTAGCATAAAAGTGTTGTAATTTTTGTTGAACCAAACAACGCTGGGCGCTGAACTAAACAACACACTAGATTTATTTTTTTGATATGACGGCTGAAATTGATTGTGCTGAACCAAACAGCGCTAGGCGCTGACGTGGATTGCTAATATAGCTGCTAGATTAGCATTGTCATAGGACTTAGGAGGTTGTCCTAGCTAGCTGATGTGGACTGCTAATCTAGCTGCTAGATTAGCACACCATATGAATAAGCCTTAACAAGTAACTAGTGATGCTAGTCTAGCTGACAGGGTCAGCTCACGCCACAAGGGAGTTGGGTCCAATTTTGCGTATCAAAAATTGAAAAGAGAAAAAAGCCCTACATCTCGCCTCCCTCCCTCCATAACCCTAATTCGTTTCTTCTAACAAAGTTGTGATTGAGAAATCCTTACGAAAAGGGGATAGTGTTTATTGTTCAATAGAAACTGCAGATAATGGTGTTACAGCACGGGACTAAACTTGTCGTCGGTTCAATGTCCAAAAGTGTTTTCTACAGAAAGCTATTTACTAAAAATGTCTAGTTTTTAAAAAATTCCATAAAAGGTTTAATGTGCACACAGTATAGGTGTGGACTCATGATATTGTCTACACAATATCAAGCAATGGGTACACATTACGTTCTCTTCATACATTTTTAGTAATTTACAATATTTTTGGGAATAACTAATTAAAACTAAACACCTTTCGAAATTTGACTACCTAACCATCTCTAACGACAAAAGTAACAGATTTTGGCATTTTGATAAGATTTTGTGGCATTTTGATCTTTTACCTAACGTCCAGGGCATTTTCACAATCTTGGGGTCCATTTTGGGGCATTTTGCCACTTAACCCTTTTTGTTTTCTGTTCGTCATTCTCATTTCAGTATGTTGCGTATACAGGAGATGTTTGCAAGCATAATCTAGTTAATATTACAAATTGAAATCCGAGAAACATTTACCCTACACACTAACACAAGCAAACATAGACGTTCAACAAAGTTATAATGCAATTCAAGAATGGCTTGCTGAATCGCTAAACAAATTAACCATTTCTGTTGCTTGTGTTTAAAGATTTTATCTTCTGTACTCGGGGTGTTTCAGTTTTATCCCTCTTGTATGAAGTTCTACCAGGACATTCGATCTTTTGAAAGTTTTTCATGCAACCCACTCAAACTTAGTGATACTTCTTTCATGGTCGGCCTTTTCTTCCCAACACTTTCCAAGCATCTTTTGGCAAGTTTAGCGATAACATCAACATCAGCTCTCTTCCCATCTTTATAAACCCGAATATCTAATATCTCAGACAAACGATTCTCTTCCATTAAATTCATGAAATAAAACGCTAAACCCTTCTCCGATTCGTGTCTGATTTCAGAAATTGCCTTTTCTCCTGTTAAGAGCTCCACAAGAACTATTCCGAAACTGTAAACATCACTCTTGTCAGTGAACTGACATGAGCTGAAGTATTCTGGGTCTAAGTAGCCGAAAGTTCCTTGCACTAGTGTGGTTAAGTGGGTCTTATCTATAGGTACTGATCTAGAAATTCCAAAGTCAGAGACCTTAGCCTTGTACTGCTTATCCAAGAGTATATTGGTGGATTTGATGTCACGGTGAAAAATTGGCATTGAAGCATCTGAGTGTAAATATGCAAGAGCCCCTGCTATCTCTGAAGCAACCCTTACACGGTCTTTCCATGGAAGTAACAGTTTATTATGTCCCTCTTCTAAATGGAGATGGTATGAGAGCGTTCCGTTAGGGACAAACTCGTATACCAACAACGGGACTTCGGTTTCCAAACAGCAACCTAGCAGTTTTACTATATGCCTGTGATTGATTTGAGAAAGAATAACAACTTCATTAATGAACTGTTCCACTTGGCTTTCATCCACCAATTTAGACTTTTTAATGGCTATTGTTTCACCACCTGACGACATGCCTTTATATACTGTACCACAGCCTCCTTTGCCGATGATTCTACTTGGATTAAAATTGTCTGTCATCCTCTCTAACTCTTTGGTAACAAAGATTTTAGCTGCCTTTTCAACTCTACCATCATTTGAGTTGATCTTTTGGTTTAATAACAACCCACCATTTCTCGTGAAATGTTTCTTCTTTTGTTTCTTTTTCTTTCTCTTCTTCAAACCCACGTACAACCAATAACCATGACCAAGCATAAGTATTATTACCATGCTTCCACCAATACCTGTGGATCATGCCCAAGCATAGGTCATGCATCTCATGTTCAATTTATAGTTAAACAATAAATCATTTTTAGTAACAAATTGAGATATATGTCAATGTATTAGATACCTGGTGTCAGATACAAAGCGATCAGAAATTTTCGTTTGTCACGCCTACATTGATATCCCGCCAGTTTGGTGAATCCCAATATTTTACCATGTGGACAACCGCATCTGTAGCTCCCTAGTGTATTAATGCACAAAGCTTCTTTTCCACACTTGTTTGGACCTTTGCATTCGTCAACATCTGCGTAAATCAAATAACATTAGTTTACAAAGAAAAAGTTGGCCTTTTAATGAATGTTTCAGGCACAATTTCTTTCTGTGATCATTCAACAAAAATAAAAAATCCTTATGTACCGCAGTTTTCTACTTTTCTTTTATATAACAAGTGGTCTCATAAGCCTTCCAGGGGTGGATACTCCTACATGTGCTACTATCTGATGCATGTGCATCTATAACTTGATGTACATGCATGATTAGGAAAAAAAAGAAAAGAAATAACACTGCTCTACAACAAAAAATTAGTATAAACTTGAATATGTATACTATTGACTGGCATATTAGTTGTTGTGTACCTTGACAGCCATATTTCAGATAAGGATTTCCTTCGTAGCCTTTTGCACATTTGCAGCGATAACCGAAGCCATTGTATGGGTCAAAGCACTCAGTATTAGCTCCACAAGCATATTCGATGGGGTTTCTTCGAGCTTCTCTGCATGTAGGAAAGTCGGGTACTGCCCAGTCCAAGATCACAGGTACAACTGAGTCGTCCCTAGACATAATCAAATCATCAACCCCAGAAAATTGTTGGTCAACCAGAAAAGCACGGATGCATAGATTCTGGTGGTTGAGGTTAACCTGTACTGGATCACTGGTACTTGTTGTTTGTATCTTGAATTCAGATAATCCCCTGGGAACTGTTACCTTACAACAGCCATTACCAGATTCACAAGGGTTTGGAATACCTATGTATCCAGTCCTCACATCACAACGGGATGCACACCCACTGCTGGTGAAATTTGTTATACCATCATTCAGCGGTAAAACAAAACCAAAAATGTTGCAACCAAGGACTGCTAATCTGTTGAGAGTGTTGGAAATGGTGAAGGGCGTTTTATGTAGGATAGGCTCTGACCATCCAGACCTAGGATTAATAAGCTTCGAGGTAGTGCTTGTGATATTATCATGGTCACAGATGGCTGGTACCGGTACATTGATACGAATATAATCTAGCGTGAGTTCTAAAACTTCATAGCTACGGGATTCATAAGCACCATTCCATGAAATAAAACTAGCAACTGGGGGACTTACAGACTCATTGCAAGTGATCTCAAATCTGGGACGGTAACAAGTAGGATCATCCACACCAAATGGGTAAGGAATACTTACGTTCCCACATCTTTCTCTGCAGTATGGTTGAGCCAATTGACTCCTACTACTGGCGCCATTACTGATCGATCTTGTTACTGCCGATGATGCTGAGTTCAATGCTCTACTTGTTGCTGCAACTTCTGCTTCTAATGCATAAAACACCATTAATAGTACGAATACAAAGATAAAGACAGACGGACCTTGAACGACAGATAATAATGATGACATTTGCTTTGATACATGATTTCTGATCAATGCTTATTGTTTTATGAGGGAATGTTCAGTTCATCAAATGTATAAAACAGCACCAGAACTTCAATTCCAATAATGCGTAATGGGAAGACGGGTCAAATTAAATGATCTGGAGTCAACAAGTCTTTGTACGTACAGTGAAATTGATTAGTCGAAATAATGGCGACACCTACAAGCTACCCGGCTGCTTGAATTTTCCACAGGTGGATAGCAATTAAGACCACAACATGGCAGACAGACAAATCAATAATTAAATTTCGACTTGCCGACTAAGAACCAACGAATCAAAATATCAAATCACTTCAAACGTACAACCAAGAGGTGGAAAAAAGAAACCTTAGGTCCCATTGACCAAACTTTAGAAGGGTCTTTTCCTTCTTTCCAAACCCACTTTCCCACCTCAAATTGCTTCCTATCCCCTAACTGTATTTGTCAAACAAAAAAAAGTCTCTCCTTTTTGTTTTTGGATGACCGAAGGGAGTTCTTCTATGTGATCACAACGGGTTAAAAATGCAATTGGATGCAACACTTTTTCTATATTTTTGATTGATTCAATTGAACATGAATCAATCGTTTTTCTTCCAAAATTATAATTGAAGAGTTATACTTCCCAATTATTAATAAGCACCATCAAATGGACCAAAACTCGAGTTGGCCGAAAATTATTTCGACCTAGAAACCTTGAGGTTTAGGAAGTTTCAACACAGACAAAATATGACTAGACAGAGGATCAATACGAACACTTAACATAGCATTTCTGCCAGTCATTGTCAAAATTTTGGATTAATTTGTAGCTCTGCATTATTAGACCGCGCCAAAAAAAAATTCTATTTTGTGGAGTCTCTTACTTGGTAAGCAAGCACGATTTGCTTGTGTACCTCGTGATAGACTAAAGAAAAAAATTGAAGTAAACAGGAGATATAGTGGATTTTTTTTCGTAAAAACTCTAAATTTGATATTGTTGTTTGTGCTCGTTGGATATGTTTTTGTATTAGCTTTCCAACGAGATAAAATTTGTAAAATTCCAAGACATGGATTTTTAGATATGTTATTTTAAAGTTTAGTTACCAATTATACCCTTAAAAAATAAGGAATTATAATAAAATTTGGCTTTTATATCTAGTTCCCCTTCTTTAAAAAAATTACACCTACGTCCTTTTTGGTTACACCAAATCCAATCTTTTTTGTCCAATTGAAAATAATGTCACGCTTCACATTGACACAAAGTCACCATATAAGGTTCTCCCTCGCTTCGCTTGGTCGGCCCAATAAGAGATTTGCGGTGCACGTCGCAAATAACAATTTCTAGTGCGTGAAGATGTCCAAATTTTACTCATACTATATGTTTTGTTTCTTCCAAGTTCCATTACGTGTAGGGGTGAGCATAAAAACCGTAACTGCGGATTTCACCCGCAAACGTCCGCAAAATTGCGGATTTGACCCAAACCGCAAGACGTATGGGCCGGACACGGGTGGGATTCTTAAATCCGCACATTTTAGCGGTTTGGGTGCGGTTGGGTTTTGAAAACCGCGGATTATCCGCACCGTAGGGCAGTCATGGGATTTAGTAAATTTCTTAAGGATAATATGGGAAGTGTGATTTTTATATATAATCATCTTTATCTTTTTAAAACCTAATTGCTTCATTTCATTTTTATTTATTTGGAGAGGACGAGACCTACTACCATCAGTTCTTCTCCCCTGTTCAAAAAAAAAAAAACCCATCAGTTCTTCTCTGAGCAACATCATCTCCTTCGATTCTTCTTCAATTAGTTTTAATTAGGTTGGAATTTCTTATAACATCTTTATCTTTTTGCAGAGAAGTAACGATTAACTGTTACTTTTGATTGCAGAGAGATTAATTTTTTTGATTTTTTTCCCCAAATCGATTGCATGTTAGGGATTCAATCGATTTATTCTTCACTTGTTCTTCAATATTAACTTCCAGTGTCTCTTTTATGTTGCAGAGTTTTAGTGTCAGGGAAATCGAGATATGGGATCTGTGAATAAAGATTGAAATTCAGAGAAATCGAGAGATGGGATCTGTTAATAGAGAAAACAGGGAAATTTGGGGGTTCTTTGTAAGATCAATTTCTTCTTGATTTGTTCTTCAGTTTTAACTTTCAGTGTATCTTTCATGTTGCAGAGATTTAGTTTCAGAAAATGGTGAAGTGAAGAATATACCTACAACGAGGAAAGTTGATTTATTTTTATAGTTGCAGTTGAACTGATTGATGAACAAGTGAGTTAATGAAACACAACCCTTGTTTACTAATGAAAATTCAGTTTCTGTTTACTAATTTTTGGTTTGAAAATTAACGGATTATTATATTTTTTTGTGGGTTTTCAGATCTTCTCTTCTAATAGGCTGGTAGGAGTTAAAGCATTAACAAATTCCAAATTTCCTGTTTATTGGTATATTGATTAATGGACGAACTTGTTGTTGATATAAAACTTTGGAATTAATGGAGGAACTTGCTGTTGATATAAATCTTGAGAATTAATGGAGGAACTTGCTGTTGTGAATTATGGTTGAATACGTTATCAGCCACGAATTCTACCGAACTAAAGTTGGATTTTGATCTGATTTTTTTTGCCTAATGGATCGAATGAAGTTTCAGAAATCTCTATCGCCATTGGATATGTACTTATGTTCTTGGATTGAATAGTTAAAGCTCCACTTCCTTCGTAATAATCTGCCTCTTCAGACAACGATTCCAGAGATAATCCAAATGACAAGAGAAAAGTCGTGCAAGTAAAATGTCCAACTCGGTCTGGTCCAACCTGACCGAGCCAACCCAGTCTGGTCCAACCTGTCATGTTCCGTCTTGGTTTTCGGTTGTCCTGTTCCATCCTGGTTTCCGGCTGTGCGCGATCAAGGTCGTTCTGGTTCTATGTATATGCAACGGGAACCAATATATGAGGTTTGTAACTAATGTAATGTGAATTTTTACATTGAATACCTTGGGCTTATTTATTTATTTTTTAGAACATGACTAGTTCTGTTTTTTTTTTATGATAAGTTCATAAACAATCAATTTAAATTATGAGTGCTGATCTCGATCATAAGAATGTTCGTCTTAATGTTATTTTGTTCTTTTGAATATGATATTGACTATAGTTGAATGGTGTTTATTATTCAATTGGTTGTACCAACTGGATGCCAATGTATTCATTTGAGGTTTAGAAGTATTTGAGAAACATTATTGGGTACTTGATATTGTCTCCCGAAATTTGAATGTTTCGTGGAATGTAATCTACGTGCTCGACTATTAAAGAGTCATTAGTTTCAAAAGAGTTGCCAATAAAATCACATGTATTCCAATTTTTGTGGAAGAACTCACAAAAGATTATATGAGTCAGAAAATTTCAATTTCTCTACTTCATCCATGATACTAACGAACCTGTATATGTTGAAGTATGATAGCAAGAGAACCATCTTTAGTAATCTATTCAACCTAAAGTAATTGTTTGACATGTGTAGTGAGATTCTCTTGGCCTATTGAGATAAAGAAAATTTTCAAATTAAGCTTAACGTATCAAAATTAAAAATGGAAATAACCCCGAAGTAATGGAGGTTAGACGTAACAACTATATAAAGCATGTGAAAAGGGACATATATATCATGAGACAATTTTTTTTTCCAGCAGTAATGACACCAAAGTACAAGTATCAATTGAACATGGGATGAAGCTAAGATGTAATTCTAGCTCTCACCAAAGAGTTGGGAATAAATCTTCTTATCGGTATTGGTACAAGCAATGTAATGTGGGTACCATAGTAGCACCCAATTTCCATAGGATGGTCATAATTTAGACATCAACTTTAATGACAAGAAGCACTTTTCTAGGCAAATTGACTATTTAATTGAACTAGATCCAATATATGTGCTTATGGAATGAAAAGTACACCATTCCCAAGAAACATAAATTCTCTAAAGCACTTGAGATATATCTGGATGAAACGTAACATATATTCACTCTAAAGTAATTGAGTTGAATCTCAATTTTGTTACTAATAAGGCCACACCACTTATTTAATATCTCAAGACTCAATGTATAACAGATAGTGGTTTCCCTCCCACCAGCTTAAGGAATTTAAACTAGTCGTTGAACTATTTCCTTATAATGTGACTACGAGGATTGGATCATCGAGAGCAACACTGCTCAAAATTTGTTTTCGAGATTGAACAAAGACGTCATAAAATCTCTACATGTACCGAGAGATAATCACACCTTGTTAAATTCCCAAGAAACCCATGCAAATGGATATCATGTGGAACCTCCCAGTGATGAGAATATAATTGATTGCATCTTTTATAGTCTCTAATATATTTGGAAGGAAATATATTTTAGAGAAACTAATGAGTCAATCTAGTGAATTGTAAATCACTATAGTATTTGAATTATAGAATCCATATTGACTCCGACGATAAAATGTTAGGAATTGACTCAAACATGCTTTGGGCATAACCATAAAGCAACTTTGGTTGTGACATGATGATCGTTTTGAAAGGACTCATGCGAACATCACTTTATTTGAGTGAACAAAAATGGGAACAATATTGACAGAATGCGAAGTAATGACATATCTCTCAATAAGTGTTTTCTAAAGTACTAGATGCACAACCCTATCCTCCCTCCCACTATGCTTTTAAGTAAGAGAGCATATCACTCATTTTACAAAGTCTTCAGTAAAACAGGATCGGGACCATCCTAAGATGCAAATGGTAAAAATTACATATTAGAAAGCAAATGAGGTAAAATTTAGAAAAAATGTTCATGCATAATGCGTACCATTAAAGTTTCTTATGGCTCTAGTGAATGTTTTGAAATTTTGAACTAGTTATAGTTCCTAAGAAGTTTTACGTTTGGAAAACTACTAGCACATACTATACATATAAGGGCTCGCCACCCCTTGAAAATGCTAGCTAGTGCATATCAAAAGAACTTGATGGTTATTGCATGTTTAATAGGATCAATGTAGAGCATCATATACCCCATGGTCTCGCAAAGGCTATCATCAAAGGTTGCAAATGGTTCTTAAGGCATGCTTATGCGTACAAACCTTCCTTTAACTAATTGGGGAATATGCATCATTACACGCATCTTCACTTATTCGTTTTAGACCCACAATTGGTCAGCCATTCTTTGCATGCCAGTTGGTAACTGGATATAAGCCTGACATTTTTTTGTTCTTACGCAATTTTGGTTGCACTATATATGTTCCCTTCCGACTCCACGTCGTACTATGATGGGTCATCAAAATGATTAAGTGACTATGTTGGACAAGAATTTTCAACAATTATCCGCATTTTTAAAACCTTTGGAAGGATATCTCTTACTGCTAGGTTTGCGAGTTGTCATTTTAATGAGACGGTCTTCCCGCCATTATGGAGAGATAAGAAAAAGTATTTTTTAAGGAAACGATAGGAATTTTCGTGGTGTGTTCCCACTGTGTCTCATATTGATTCTAGCACTCCACAAATGTAAATGTAATACCCTGTATTTTTTAGCTACTGTTTCGGGTCGGGTTATACCCGTATTGGTTAACCTTGTGCTTAGATTGTTGTTCCTTAGCCTTAGACTTAGCCTTAACCTTAGCCTTAGCCTTAGCCTTAGGTGGGTGGATTGAACAAGAAAGGCTACAAGTTAGGGTGGAAATAGAGCCACCCAAATTCATTGTTATTCCTTAGTAATGTTATTAAGGTTTTATAATTTTAGAAAAAAAAAGTTTTAGAGAGAGAAAACTAAAAACTAGGGAGAAGAAAGTAGATGAAGCTAGGATTTATTTTAGAGAGACAAACCATGGAAAATCAGTAGAGAATCAAGAGGAGTTTTTTTAAGCAATTGGGGTATAATAATAGATCCCCTTTCTCTTTATGTTTTTGTTATACTTGATTTTGAATTTGTATAATTAGATCTCAGTAATTTATTGATTCAAAACTATGAAGCTAATTGATGATCTGCCTTTTAATATTGATAGATAACATGCTTAGGTATCCCTAGTTAAATTTTGAGAATACTTCACCACATATTCACCGTTAAATGTTTGTTTGAACTTGGATGTTGATTTCTGAAATTTCTGTACATTTTTGCTTTGTCTGTTCTTGACTGTGTTTAGGTAATCTTTATGATATCAAAACGATTTTAGGTCCTGATAAAAGTTGTATATCTATGTGTTATCTTTAATTTTGTATTGAGTTTGCTAAATTTCGAATTATTATGAATTTAATGTGAATAGTTTGGTAAAATGATGCAATCTGTCAAAAAATTTAGAATAATCTTATAAAATCAATAACTCTCATTTGAACCGTTGGTTTTTCGTAAACATTGGATATGACATATATCCATATGTTATAAATGCTTCCCTGAAATTTTAAGACGATCGGATTGAGGAATCATTATAAAACATGTCATATAAAATTCTAGTTGTTATTGAACGTAGATGAATTGAGCCAAGAACAAAAGAATTCTTTTGATTGATGAAAATAGTTGTTGTTAATTCCTTTTTCTTTTGATTGATGAAAATAGTTGTTGTTAATTCCTTTTTCTTTTGATTGATGAAAATAGTTGTTGTTAATTCCTTTTTCTTTTGATTGATGAAAATAGTTGTTGTTAATTCTTTTTTTGATTAAAGAATTCTTAGTGGAACAAAGAATCTTTTGATTTTTGAAATTAGTTATTATTAATGCTTTTCTTTATTAAAGAATTCTTAGTGGGACAAAGAATCTTTCGATTTTTGAAATTAGTTTTTATCAATGTTTTTCTTTTTCTTTAGATTAAAGAATTCTTAGTGGGACAAAGAATCTTTTGTTTTTTGAAATTAGTGGTTATTAATGATGAAAGTTTAAGAAATAATATGTATTAATAACTTGTTATGTCCAAATTTAAATTCTTTTTGTTTTTTTTGGTGGAATCCTATGAAAAACTTTTCTTTATAGTACTGTTTGCTTTAATAAAAATAAAATAAAAGGGAAGAATTATGTTGGAGAGAGAAATAAATTAAAAGAAGGTGGTAGTGGTAGACATAAATAATTAGCATCACTTTGAATGACAAAATTATTAGATTCTTATCTTGACCAAAACTTTCAAAAATGGGGTTAGGTGGAACTTGTTTTAGGTTGTGAGTATATATATATATATCTTATACTAAGAAGAAAAGAGTAACCTAGCCACAACCTTTTCTTCTACTTTCCATTATTATTTTGTAGTCGTGAATCATATAATGGAAACAAAAATCTAAATTAATAGAAATAGCTAGAGATTCTTTTAGTTTATATCAAAGACAATTTCTTCGGTGATAAAGCTCTTCCTTGTATTATTGATAGTTTTTGGATTGCGATTCGAGGTAGGCGCAACACAATCTAAAACTCTTCTTTTATTTAAGTTTCTTTTAATTAAATTTATGTTTGCAAGTTTCCATTAATATGTGGATGATAATCGATGTTGTGAGCATGATTATGAATGTTGGGATGCGGTCCATAGAATGTGATTCTTAAAGATTATTTATGACGGGATACGAGATATCCTTGGAAATGGTTTTTGTTTCCTAAACCCACGTGGGGCTCCCTTGGGCGAGTGGATTGATTGAATTTATTAATGTATATGGATGTGGTGTTTCCATATGTTTGTGGTGGTGTTAACCATGCAACTTGTTTTGAAAAGAAATTGAAAAATATTGCATAAAATGTTTTGTTGCTTCTTTGCCTACTGAGTGTCACAACTCACGTCGTATTATGACAAAAATTCCAGATTTTATGACACCTCAAGGAGCTAATGGCGGCAAAGTATAGGGATCGGTTTTGGTGTTTTAATTAATAGTTGCATATTATGAGTGAAAATTTGTAATAAAATATCATCAAACTCTCTTTTGGATGATTTATTGAGTATTTAGTGATTATTAATACCTTAAAGATTATTGGGTTAATGTATAATTAATGGAACAATGTGTTATTAAGACAATTTTATTTGGTTAGATAAATGAAAATTTCTGAGTCACGTCAGTTTGACTGTTAATGATAATTATTTTACAAGATATTTATGACTGAATATTTTATGGTATGCATAAAACTCACGGTTTATGAAGTTATTAAAATATTAGAATTTTCTGAGTCCTGGAAGTATTTCTAAAACAATTGTTTATTACTATAAGAAATTCAGATATTTTCTGACAGCTTCCACTATGTTGAAGTTTTCCTGTTTTAAAACTATCCTATGGCGTGTTTTAGTCTTTGGTGTCTTCTGTAAACTTGAAGATATTTATTTTTTGTTTTCAAAATGGTAAACTAAACCTTATTTGGAGTTGTAAGTGATTTTATATGATTTTATAAAATGGATTATCTCTGTTTTTCTTTTCTGCAGTTCTGGTCAACTACATGTTTGACTGTGGTCAAAAGGTCCTTAAGATAATCTAAAAATTATATAAAATATATGAATGGAACTATACTCAGTTATAATTCAGAATGTATAATCATAATAATTTTTAGATTTGAAATGGGTTCAGTAAATTTCTTGGAGTTAATTGATGTCTATTTTTGTTTTATGATTCTTCCTTAAACATGCAATTCCTTTGATTAAATCTGGAAAGTTTACGGTGAAATAAATTTTTATGGAAACTATAATTATTTAGTGTTCATGTGGGTGAAAGATCACCACAAGTTACGGTTAGATGTTCCTAAAGGAATTTTTACGTATCCGCTGCGACCGAATTTCTGAATTGAACGTAACAAAAATTTAGACAAAGAATTAGTTGTTTAAACTTGGGCCAAGTGTGGAAGTCTAGGCTTGTTATTAAATGTAGCATTTCGTATTTTGGGTTTGGATTTGGGTCGAAATCCAGGCCCAGAATTCGGGGCGTCACAGTAAATGTGAAGTGACAAAGAATAATCGATCTTCAGAATGTACACTGATGTCACTAAAGTGATGAGATCACACATACCAGATGCAAACCTACCTGCAAGGTTATGAATCCTCAATAAGAGACATACAACATAGACTAAGGTGTTGCAACTACACTTAGTGGAAGTGTGGTTGAGGCCGTGGCTCCATAAAGGAAGATGGAGAGACCACCAGGTTGGATCAATGCTCACCTAGAAAGGAAGTAGGTGAGTAAGGCACAACTTATTTATATCATCAAAAATCATCTCATAAGATTGTCTATGAATATGTCCATGAATCAAACTGGAGGACGCTCTGAAGTTTAATGATTCCTGAGAACAATGGCATCCCAAGTGGTTTATGAGAATGCTCACGAGTTAATATAAAGTTCATGCGAGCATATTGATGATTAATTTCATATACACTTGCTTAAGAAAATAGAGCAAGATGAGATAGGACCAATCTCCTTGTTGCTCAATGTCAACGAAGAGCATATTTGGCCTATACAATCAAGGTAGAACTTGGTTCTTTGACAAATGTACAGGTATTTGGTGTGGTAGTGCTAACCAACCAAGTATAAAGCCTATTAGACATACATGATTAATTTGTCACAAAGTGTAATGAGAAGAAAGAAGTCTTAAAGGATAAAGACTCGCCTCGTGGCGCGAGGTTTCTCATAAAGCCTTGGAATTGTTCTATTGTAATGAATGTTATAGTGTGCTACTACTTAGTTAGCTTGGTAATTTCAAAAGGACTTGAAATGCAGCATATGTATGTGGTTGTTACGTATCCCTGAAAGAATCAAGAGATAGCAGATATTTACAAAAGTACTTAATAGACTTTTGTTTCCCAAATCAAGTGACTCTAAACCACAAAGTGTGTTTACATGATATAAATCTCACTTATAGATTGAAGCAATCAGGCGGATGTGGTATACCCGTCTAAGTGACTATTTGATTTTGAGGGGATAGACAAGTAAGTTATTTTTCCTTGCGTATTCAGAAAAAAGTTCCTGATTTAGAATTGTAGCTATATATGTCGATGGTACGGACATCATGGGTACTCTTGATGTAATAAGAGACCTTAAAATCTATTTGAAATCCGAAATTGAGATGAAAAATCTGAGTTAAGCTCGACCAAATACTGAGCTTGTGGTATGTTATCCTACCAGTTTGCATTTGTCTAAAGTTGTCAGGAAATTTAAAAAAGACATGCATCCTGATAGCACTCCCATGATTAGTCGAGGTTCAAATGTAAGTAAGTGACCATTTCATCTAAAGGAAGATGACGAAGATGTGTTGGGAGATGAAATTCCCATATCTAAGTATAATAGACGCATTGTTGTACTTAGTATAATAATATACTTGATAAAATTTTGCATCCTCAAGGAACATGTTAGATATATATAGCTCAGCGCCAAAGCAATGTCATTGGAATGGTATAGTGAATGTAATCATGTACTTAAAAGTAACCATTGACATAAATTTGTTTTATCCCTATAAAGACATAAAAAGGAATGCTAATGAAAGTGAAATCCAAAAGTTGTTGATTATGAAGGAACAATAATCTCTTATCCAACAAAAGTAATCACATGAAGATATCGTAGACTATTTTCTAAGTCATTACCGATATTCAGTTTTGAAAAGTACATGACTAAAGGAATTTTCTGGAATAACTCTGAAAGTAATCAGGGGGAGATTTCGACATCAGGGGGATGATCCAAGGATATGATGTTGACATATTTTACTTCGAAATTGAAACTGTGTTGTACTCTTTTTCCCTTCGATCGAGAATAGCTTTTCCCAGAGGGTTTTGTTACTCGACAAGGTTTTTAGCAAGACAACACTAAAAGCATCAAGTATGTTGAACGTTGAAGACATGAAGATCGCGTTGATATTACTGAAAATATCTGAATCAAATAAATGAAACACGATAGTCTGTTAAGCAACGTAACTTCCAGAATCAACAACAATGTCTAATAAACATTAAAGTCATCAAAGTAAAGTATGATAAATTTCTACTGACTGCATTAGACTAATGAAAATTGTCTGCCATCAGGGGGATCCACTAGTGGAAAATGAGATTTTTAAGTCTACCTAGGCCTTGTAGAAACGTCTTCCCATGGGCTTTCTTAAATAACGAGGATCTTAATGGAAGTCATTTTACAATTAAAAAAGCATAAAATAAAACATACTTCCCGTGGTAGATGTTTTATGTGGTGGTAATTTAGTAAATGAAAAGAGGTGCCAGGTGGATTTATAAAACAACTGCGAAGGTCGGAGTTTTCTATGGGAACAAATATTAAGATATCAAACCATGCCTTGTTTCTCGAGTACCCTTATCGTATGTCAATTTCTCTCGTTCCTCTGCTATCTTCTCATTTTATCGACCTGATGAACAAACCCTTGCATCTACTACAATCTAGTAAACCAAATCATTTTTTTCGTTGATGATTCTCTATCCGTGATTCTCTATAAATCATTGCATCTACTAAAATCCAGTGAACCAAATCGATCTCTTCTCCTAACATATCTATTCTGGTCGTCTTCTTCTTTGAAGGTGAATGATAAACGAAACCCCTAATTTATTCTTTGATATTATTGTTACTTCATCTGATTTTAATTCCCCCAATAATATGTGGATCTGGGTTTGATAGATTTTAATTGTTTAAAGTAGTCATTCAATTTCGGTTTGGGTTTTTCATTTTTTATCTCCTTTTCAGTTATGGGTTTCAGTTGAATGGGTAGATTAGGATTTTGGGTGAAATAGCATGTTTTATGTGACAAAAATTATACTCTAAATGTTTTTTTTAATGGAATTCTTTGTTTATTTCTTTTTATGTTGGGTTGATGTTGTAGATCATGAGTTAAACACATGATGAAATATGGAAGGGTTGAAGCTTGATGTATTTAAGAATTCTGGATTTATTGGTTAAATCCAACTTTGACTATGAGGTTGATTATCCTAATAATTATCACTGGAGAATAGATGATGATCAATTTCAGAAAATATGTGTTTGTATGATGATTTTTAATGCAAAAATGGGAAGAATTCTAGCCCAGATTGACATTAGATTTATACCCTCTGAGTCTATTGAGAATATTCACCCTATTGAGCCAGGACTATTTTTACAATAGAAGACAAATAATGAACCATGCCTAAAGGAAGGCCCCTATTAAGTTACGTAACTGATTTCTCAAATTATTTGTTTTGTTTTTTATGTTCCCTCATCAATGTTATAATGCTCAATTGTCCAAATTGTAGGTGGTTGGTAAGAAGTTTGTTGAGGACTGAGGTAAAGGGAACTTCAAGTTACAGTAGGAGGCGACAATCAATGAGTCATTGCAATTTCTCAGACCTTGGGTTCCTTGATTATTTACTATTTTTTGGTTATGCTATTTGTGAGATGAAGTTGTGATGATTGATCAACTTTCTGCTGTAGAATCTCCTGCTGTGATGGGTAATGTTGCAAGGAAGGATAAGTCTACTCTCATATATACATTGTTACATGCTTGTTTTGTTTTTAGCAAATTTCCATTTCCATTAATCATTGTATAAAAAAATTAAAACTATTACATTCACGTGCTATTTGATACAATTGCATTCTGCACTTATATTTGCAGTCACTTTGTTCTAACTCACTCACGTGCAATTTGAGCGATTAGCATGGACTATTCATTAGATACATGATACATCGTGATCACCTTTAGTGTTGTTCCGGGGATGCTTTTCCTAACTATGTTTCCATGCCAGCGTAGCTAATTTCAAGACTCCAATGATGTATTGATGATCAATTAGCCTATTAGGACCTTTATATCAGTTCCTAGTATTTAGCAATTGAAAGAAATATTCATTGGTTCCTACTTCCCATGTTATTATATGGCTTGTTATTTGGTACTTAATTGGGGTATTTTGATCCCATAGATTTGAATACCACCTTTCCAGAAATTGGTGAAAGAGCACTATATGGAGAGCTACATCCAATTTTTCTGTTTGGAGGGATGGAGGTGGCTCAAGTTTCATTAGTACAATTAAACTTCACAATTACTAGATTTATTCCTTAGCCACAAAAAGCAGACATTGACTCTAATTTAACTGAGAAAATTATTCTTCAATGCAGGGGATATCGAGTCTATTCCATTTATCGCACTTTGTTGATCATTTTGATACTTCGGTAGGTAAGAATGAACCTCACTTGCTTTAGTTTTACTAGTTCTGCTCAGTTGTTTCTCCACTTGCGTTAGCTAAAGTTTAATACTTCTTTGATGGTTGGGCAACAGTTGTTGATGTCAAAAATGGTGGGAGAAAAGATAAGAAGTATGTATGCTAGATCATAGTGTTACTTGTAATAAAGTGTGGCAGACCTATCTCCTTTTTTAGCTTCCTTAAAAATTATATTTATTGATCTGTAGAATGCGTGAAAACTCTGGTGCGTGATTCTAATGATGACAGTGATTAGGTATTTCAATCTCACAGGCCCGATTATTTTCAAATGTATTATTGATTTACATTTAGAACTTATTTGTGTCATGAAATCTTCTGATTCACTCTTTTTAACTTCAACCTTCTCTTTTATTTGCAGATACAACATCAATTAGTTGGCATCTAATCATGTGGCTCAAAGATTCAATATTTTTGATACCAAGGAAGTTGACACTGAAACTGTAATGCTATTCGGTATCCTAAATGGCGTGTCTATTGGACTTCTCAATTTAAGTCTTGGGTTCAATTATATTGGATTCTACCAGGTTAACTATTTTTATTTTTAATTATCATCATTTTTGAGAAAATTTAGGATCTGATTAGTTTAGTTTGGTTTCATTATTGAGAATTTAATCCGGATGAAATGACTTTCCCCTGCAGATGACAAAACTTCCAATAATACCCTTTACAGTACTGTTGGAAACCCTGTCCCTTAACAAGGTGAGTTTGTGTGGAAATTGTCCGAAGATTTAAAACAACATAGTTTAATCTTTTGTTCAAGTTAGTATAGGCCATTGCATTTGTTTTTTCAAACTCTCTCTCAACCATAGACTGTCAAAGTTTATACTTACGTAATCCACGCATGGTAATTAAACCAAGATGTTTTTCTAAGTTCATGGGTGACAACTGACAAGGTATACATTGGCTCAATTTATTTTCTTACGTTTATTTTAATAACCTGCACTTGTATTTTCTCTACATAAAGGATCTTCGAGTAATTGAAAATGCAAAATGATTCAATGATTGGTGGATATTTTACTTGTACACACTTTTAGTTGAAACCGTAGAATGAATCAAGTTTTTCAGAATACTTAAAAGAATAATCCCTTAGCATAACCTAGCATCTCTTGTATTAGTCTTACACAATCCTTATATTAGTCTTAAGAGTTTATAAGAAGTGACTAATTCCTTTTGGGATGATTACTAATAAGTGCTTAAATGCATTTCTGCAGGTTCAAGCAGATCTTTCCGTTGCATGTTCTTGTGGAATTCCAAGACAAATTGTTATACCATATATGTTCACTTGCTTGCTTCCTTCTTTTATTTACGAGCTTATTGAATAAAAACATAAGCAGGTAATGTTGTGTATACCACACTTGTACATTGCTTGGTGAATGAATTGCACATTGCTTTCTATATCATCTTTGAATAGTCCTTTCATATCATGTTGAAATTAGTTTTTAAACTAATTCCCAAGCTTATTCTGCTATAGGTATGCGGTTCTGAGTTAGGCGGATCAGTTCATCTTTAGTTTCTCTTATCTTTAAGAAAACTTGGAACATGTATTGGTGTTAATTAAGGTTTTGTTTACAATTTTTTGGTGATTCTGAACCTAAGTGTCACCTGAAATCAGCTATGGTCAGTGTGTTGTACAAATACAAATATTGGGTTCAACTTTTAATTGAATGGGTAAATGTTTTCAAATTAAGAATTCAGGTTGTATTTGAATTTATTTGAATGAAAATTCAATTTTAGTTTTTTGTTCGCTGAAAAAATATATTTGATTCTAGTTCAAGATTCAGCTGAATCAGTTCTGGATTCAGCTGAATCAATTATTTTTTTTTTATAAAATATGATCAAGTAAAATGACTACTTCTACCAGAATTATTTTTAGACTGTTGAAGGAAGAAGTAATTCAAAAGATTCAAAGGCTCCCATGCGCAGTCATTTTGGGAAATAAGACTACAATGTTAGGGCTCCCATAAGCAGTTCTTTTTCATGGTTTTAAGTACTTTTTTGGCTGACCTTTTTTTTTGAATTTTCCACTAGTGAGCATCTAATAGTGTGTTGAACTATTTTCCTCCACCGAGGTTGCTTTTTCCTACAGGGTTTTGTTACTCGGCAATGTTTTTAATGAGACAACAACGTACAAACAATGGGAATTAATTTCCCAACTAAGGCTATTGCCTTTCCCACGAGGATTTTCTTCCTTAGGAGTTGTGAAGGAACTAGAAAACTTTAACAAAGCAAAGTGATCATCTGCAATGGATCAACTTTACTTGCATATGTCACGTTGTACTCTTTTCCCTTCGTCAAGGTTTTGTCCCACTGGGTTTTCCTTGTCAAGGTTTTAATGAGGCAACATATTCGAGTCTAACTATGTTCTACATTTGCATAATATTGTACTCTTTTTCTTTAGTTTAGGTTTTGTCACTTTGAGTTTCCCTGACGAAATTTTAACGAGGCAATGAACTTGGACTCTTTGATCTTTGAAGATCGTATTGCATGTAGTGAACTATATGTAAAATACGAGACAACATGTGAAGTACTACATGTGAAGAGTTGTACCAAGGTTTTGTCCCACTGGGTTTTTCCTTTTCAAAGTTTTAATGAGGCAATTGATTTCGGCACAAGTCATCAAGGAAAGAACGACATTTGAAGAACTACATTTGAAGCACTATATGTGAAGAACTGTATTTGAAGTTCCGTTGGACCGCACAAGGGGGGTGTAGTAGGGCCTACGACCCATATATGTGCGACCTAACTAGGGTTTGCTTTTCCATGTATATATATATATTATTGGAGTCCATGCATGTAACACTACTGATGTTAATCAATAGAAACTCTCTGCCTCTTTGCATTCCCTATATTTTCACTACAATATTTCATTAATTCTGTCAGATAATATGCCTGAATTTTATCAGGATCGGAAGCAGTTTGGACTTTTAGAGAATTTTCCATACCTCTTGAGAAACTCCTATATCATGATTAGCATAAGTAAGCAAAGTAAATTCAGTCATGTATATCTGACCCGTCCAAGAGCAGAACTTGTCCAACACACTGCTCCGATTAAGAACATTTTTATGGAGGTTTAAAAAAAAAAATTCTATTGTATTGTCATCGGTAAACAAGGTAATTATGGGAGCTCTCCTAGCAAATAGTACTAGCTTTAAAAAAAATAGGAATAGGCGCACAATTTCAAATGAAATAATGAAAATTATTTATTTTAAAGAGGATAAAAATTAAAGCATGAGAGAATTTTTTTTTTTTTTTTTTTACCAAGCTACATTAGCTGGTAGGTAGGCCTGAGCGAATACGTAAATATGAAATAAGAGACTATAATCTTCGGGTAAAATAATAGAAATTGTTTATTTTCTATTCGTTTTGAGGGTTATTTATTCAAACCTTGATCGATGATTCGTGGCTTGCTATTCTCGATTTAGGACCATCAAATATTAAACGTGGTATTGTTTCAAATTCATATTCAATTGAATGGATTTAAGGTATATGAGTTTGTTTGGATCTACAAGATTATGGGGAAAATACTCATTCTTTTAGGAGCATCTCTTATTGAAGAAGAAGAAAATCAGATTGAATGGTCAAATTTGTTTTCGGATAATACTATCATTCTTCGCTACTATATATACAAAAATTAGATATATTTGCGGTTTATTTCTCTTTGTCTTTATCGTTTACCTGTAATTATATTATTTTTTTTGTATTGATTAGGGTTATGATTATCTTGTATTTTAATATTTTTTTTATTCTTGTAAGCGATCATGTAATCATGATTTTGATTTGAACAAATAGAATATGTTGATTGGCTAAAAATAAATAAAAAATTGAAAAATATATTTAAATTTTCGACAAATGTTTTAGCGGGAAAACATAAATGGCTACATTTATTTTAATATTGTATTAACATTAATTTGGTCATCAACTAAATGCATATAAAACGTTAGGAAAACTTATGGAGAAAGACAGAGAGAGTGTCAATATATCGTGTGATTAACTCGTTTCTTAAATACTTCAGCTTTCATATGAATGGAAAATATCCCTAATTGAAGGAGGTATAGAACCAAGAGGAATTCTTAGTAATCATGATAGTATGGTTGATTGAAGTAATTCTTAGATAGTGGAATTGGATTTCCATATTGGTAGTTCTGTGAGAGGAGGAAGATTGAAAAGGTACTGCTAATCAAAATCAGGTTTCTTAAATGAAGATGTATTTCTTAAATCTACTGAGAAACGGAATCCATTGATAAGTATCGATGATTTTCAATCAATCTCTAATAAATTGATCACGGAAGAAGATTTCTGGCTTTCAACATCCACTCATTCCTAATTGTCCATATTACAACTCATATGAGTGCTCTTCTGCCAAATTTAAGTGGATAAAATATCACACTCTTGCATCAATTATTTGATAGTCTCACTGCCATCGAAATTCAAAATATGCATGTTTATCGACATTGCTAAGAATGATATTATTGTTCGGATGCGCGCTAAAGATATCAAATTCTCTGTGAAGAGTACTTTCGACATGTTAACCTCTATTAAAACTAGCTTTCAGGTAAATGGCAGGAATATCCAGTCAAAAGTTTGGAAGTCTCTTTGGGAAAGCAATGGTGTTCAATGGATAAAACTCTTTGTGTGTCACCTAGATATATGACTGAAGTATTCAACAATGGTACTGAAATTCAGTGTGGATCTTGTTGCAGAAACAATAAGACTATAAAGCACATTTATCGTGGGTGCATACAAGTTAGAGATGTATGGATCGAGGGATATCAACGTCAACATTAATGGAGTAAAAAATAATTACAGCAGTATATCTGAATGGGTTACTTCTTTGTTTGCTAATAATAATCAACACATGGTGAAATATCGATGGACTCACCCTCTAATAATCGACGCTTGGATTATTCGGATGAAAAACCTGTAACTGCATTATAACTCCATGAACATAATTTATTATTTTCTTGTGAGTTCCAATAATGATAGTAATAATTGTTTTGATGGGGGATTACATTTGTGTTAGATCCGAATGGAAAACTCCTCAAGTAGAAATATTAAAAACAATATCGATACCTATTTTGATTCAGATACTAACCCAAATGAAATTGTATTTTGTTTGTGTGATCATACAAGTCATTGTGGAGGCATCAAAGGAACATATGCAGTGGAAGATTCAATTCATAATGAAGGAGAATGCATGGAAGTTTCAAAGGCATTAAGTTGGTTTAAAGTGATGCAACTCACTAGGATTCATGTTGAAGCAGACACAAAATTGCTTTGACAAGTAATAACAAATGATGCTCTCCTGATTCATTGGGAGAACAAAAAAATTATCAAGGAAATTATACATCTTATATTGGAGTTTCCTTTTTGACAATATTATTTTGCTAAGCATGATCACAATCAAATGGCTGATGTAGTTCCTAGAAATGTTAAAGAAACTACAAGTAATGTTGAAAGTTATGATAATTTTTCATTACTAATTTGCAATCTGTTAGCTAGAGATCAAAACTTTATTCGATTTAATATAATTCTTTAGTAGTAAAAAAAAAATTCACTATCGCGGCCACATTGTAGCAAAATTTCTAAAATGTAAAGAAAAGTAACTCTGGTGGTCAGTTGCTCTACAATGAGGTAGACAGCCAAGACTTGGCAATGCTTCACATGTGCAATATTTGATATCAAACCCTAGGCGCGTGGAGAGTGAGTATCCATTTGGGACAGATATTCGGTATTCAACCGGTAGCTCTTTGGCCCCACTTTTTTTTTCTCAATTTATTAGTTTTGATATAGATAACACAAAGGGGCAAAATGCCCCAATTTCGACCACCAAGAAACAAAAATGCCCCAGATGTTAGGCAAGAAACCAAATTGCCCCAATCCGTTAGTTTTACCTATTATAGTCAAGCCGGGGCATTTTGGTTCACTTTGACTGGTCAACTCTAGGATGAAAAGTCTATTTTGCCCTTATGTCACATGTTTAAAATTCAGGGTTTAAAATTCAGGGTTCAAGGCCTAGGGTTTAGGGTTCAACGGTGGTGGTGGTGGCGGTGTTGGGTTCAGTGTTTAAACTTCAGGATTTAAGACCTAGGGTTGTGGTGGTGGTTGTGATGGTGGCGGCGGTGTTGGTGGTGGCGATGGTGGTGGTGGGGGTGGCGGCGGTGTTGGTGGTTGCGGTGGTGGTGGTTGCCTAGGGTTCAGGGTTTAGCGGTGGTGGTTGTGGTGGTGGTGGTGGTGGTGGTGGTGATGGTGGTGGTGTTGGGTTCAGTGTTTAAACTTCAGGATTCAAGACCTAGGGTTGTGGTGGTGGTTGTGATGGTGGCGGCGTCGATGTTGGTGGTGGCGATGGTGGTGGTGGGGGTGGCGTCGGTGTTGGTGGTTGCGGTGGTGGTGGTTGCCTAGGGTTCAGGGTTCAAGGTTTAGGGTTCAGGGTTTAGGGTTTAGGGTTCAGCGGTAGTGGTTGTGGTGGTGGTGGTGGCGGTGATGGTGGTGGTGGTGGTGGTGTTGGGTTCAGTGTTTAAACTTCAGGATTCAAGACCTAGGGTTGTGGTGGTTGTGGTGGTGGTTGTGATGGTGGCGGCGACGGTGTTGGTGGTGGCGATGGTGGTGGTGGGGGTGGCGGCGGTGTTGGTGGTTGCGGTGGTGTAATTCGCGTCAGCGGTGGCGGTGACGGTGGTGTTGTTGGTGGCGACGGTGATGGTGGTGGCGGTGGTGTAATGAAGTTAAAGGTAGTGAAAATACCCCATTTTGACAGAAGGGCAAAAGTGTCATTTTTTGGCACGTGCGTGGCCACATGCTCACTGTTTTGACCACTTAACCATGCCTAACGGAATATCTAACAGATTGGGGCATTTTGGTCACGTTTTGGGGCATTTAGGTTTCTTGCCTAACGTCTGGGGCATTTTTGTTTCTTGGTGGTCGAAATTGGGGCATTTTGCCTCTTGACCCATTAATTATATCTAGAAAAGACCAAAGAAAAAAACTAATGTGACATTCACAATTATGTACCTATGTTTAATTATTAAGTTTAAGAGAATCAATTACCCAACTAATAAGCTCCACATTCTTTGACGCATACTCTAGTATATGGCAGAGATGATTTGTTAACGCTACAAAAGTTAATGCAGTGCGACATGGCTCAAATGGCCTGCTCTCTATCTGTCTCACCTAGTGTCCCATGTAATACACAAACTCAACCAACTTCTTAACTAAGATTACACCCTTTCCGTATTCAAATCCTAATTTTCTAGGCATCTGTACCATATGATTGCACATTATCCTTAGTTCAGTAATGCAACAACCATAAATATGATCGTCCTGGGAAGTGGATTTACAAAGAAAGTACGCAAACTCTAAAACTATGGAAACGGTATGCGCATCTATATTTCGCTGGTTTAGAAATTTATTAATAGCACTAATAGCACAAGCTTTTCTGCCAGGAGTTTGAGAAGTATATGACCTTATATAACCTACAAAGCATTGAAATGTCATTAACAATCAATTTCATTCAAATAAAATTTACATATGAAACACATTGAGGGTTAGGATCAATAGGTGCAAAGAAGAAATGACAGTCTAAAGCACCATGAGCTGGTGTTGGTTGGCAGAATTGATTAGTGAGAGTAGCAAAGTGTTTCGCAATTGGAGGTGGAAGTTTAGGGTACTCACAGCTCTTTCTCTGGATGAACAATAGAGTACTCACAGCTCTTTCTATGGATGCTTCCAAGATAAGATCAATCTTTGAATCACATAAATATTCAATACCAGACAAACTCTACATAAATAGGAAATAAAATCAAAATCAAATTAGGTCGCAGTTTTGAATAGGTAACAATTTTGTATATACAAGCTAAATTCTCATGATTCTGAACCAGTTTACCTTTTTTCGGATTCCCAAGTCAGTGTATGTGAAAGCATGAGCTTGCTCAAGCTTCGGAACATCTTTGATACCTTTGGCGACAATTACAAGAGTTCGAAGAAATTTGTACCACACATAAATAACATTCAAAATCAATAAATTAGCAAAGAAGGAGAAGAAATCAAAATTTAAAAGAAAGATCAATGCAAGGTGGAAGTTGAGATTGGTTGAAGCTTGGAGTTGGAGAATGATGATAATATGATAAAAGAGGATGGCATGAGTGTTGATGATAATGAAAATGATAATTGAATAAATTTGGGAATAATACGTAGTAGGGGATCATTTGAGGAAGATTTTGTTCGGATAATATGGAACTGACTAAAATTAAAGTTTAGAAAAGATTACTTTATGTTGAAATTGAATTGGTGCTTTCATCCTTTCATATGTTATCGCTGATAGATTTTATAAGACTTATGTTTATTGAAATGAAAAAAAAATGTTGTTTCCAAAACTTTATAAGTAGTTTGAAAAAAAAATCGAGCCAGACACCTAGAAGAATGTGAGAAAAGTTGGTTTATTAAAATGGAAAAAATGTGGATTCATTAGAGTGAATAGTGAACATTTGATATCTAAGTCAATTATTTATTTATATTACTTTTATGGTGTAATCCGTTGCCGTAATGTTTTTCTTTAGGTTTTACACATTTAGTTTGCTTGTTTTTGTGTTGTATAAGAGTTTACAATTTTATTTGATCAATGTTGAAAGAATGAGTTTAATGCGATCGTAATATAAAGATCACAATTAGTAACATGTTGGCCAAGGACATTACCGATTTGTTGAATGAAATTATAAAGAAAAACTTGAGGGTCTCCATAATCAGTTGGGTCTTGGTGTACGATCATGTTGATTATCACAAGATTCAATTATGATCCTTTTTAACACAAAGCTGACTTCTAACTTTAGAAAATTCAGTTGTAGAGAGATTCTATGGCCTAAATTTCTGATATCTATATAAGAAGACCCCTTTATTCTGAAAAGAACGTAGAATACACTCCATAATATCAGGAGAACAAGAAGCTAGAGAACGAGTTGGGATATCAAAGATTCATTTTCAACACATATAACTAAGGTTTGCTTTCTTTCTTGTATACTTTATATGGGTCTTGAGTAACCATAATGAACTAATTTTATTTTATTGGTTAGATATGTGATCCTATCTATCTAGCTAAGTTTTTACCTTGATAAAGTAATTCAGTCGATCAAACAATCACCAATCCTTTAACATGTAATGCCATTCCAAACATATGAAGTATAAGTTATAGAAATGCTTTGATAAAGTAGTTCTCCATTTGAAGTATTTAGATTTAAGAATTTGAACCCACAACAGACTAGAATCTAAACAAATTCTCCAAGCTAAGTGTTTGTGCAAAAATATAATTGCTTAAACACCCATGCATGTAGATGATGATGACGAAAATATGGAGAAAACACGGATTAAAGAAAAATAAAAGAGACCATAGAGTCAACGAACGAATCCCCGTATCAAGAATTTCTTTTCGTTATCAAGATCCAACAGTTTATTTGACCCATATTAGGTTTCTTCGCTCATCTTTTTAGGGTTCAGATCCCCTCTATTTATATTACGGAGTTTCTATAACAAACCTTAATTTCTGAGATAAACTTCATTTGTGGTAACTATTGGCCAGCAAGACATCTGGAATACTCCAGAACTTTGTCCGTAGTAACTTGGTTACCAAGCAATCCTGAAACTTCCTTAACATTTCTCTAGGGTTTTGGAATTGGTTCGGTGGAAACGGTCCCAGCTGATATGGGCTTTCAGATACGGCCAGCAGTCCTTGATTTTGATTGACAGGCGTTGACTTCATTTTGACTTATCAATAGTGCTAAAATAACACGAGATCCAAAATAATTTTCTTTAGAATTCATAGTTTGACTCTAAGGATCGAAGTTCAACTTTCTATAATTTTAGGTTTAGTTTACTTTAGGATATTTTTATACTTAGTTTTCTCTAGGATCGGTTTTAATAGTGTTTGTTATTAAGACTAGGCTCGCACCTAGTTAGAAATTCGGGGTATGGGGAAAGTTTGGGATGGAAAATGTACGAGTATTATCCGTTTTGACGGAATGTAAACTCGGTCCATTATTCGGTCAATAGTTCATGATTCAAGAATAATTCGGAACATCATACATACGTGTATAATTCGATTTAGAGATAAGAATTCGGTGTAGAGAGTAAAGTTAGAGAAGATGAAGAAGAAAAACATGGATTTTACCAACCACAACCGGAGGAAGAGTATTTGGGTACCCAGGTATGCTTCAAACTTAGATAATATTGGTTGAATTGATCCAAAATTTCAAAAATATATAATTTTTTTAAGTAGATTTGGGCTTGTTCGGTTACCTTATGTGAAGAACAGTTAACCGAACAAATTTGAAAGTATAGTTCAGTTACTTTTTCCAAACACACAGGTTACCGAACTTGCTCTTAATGGAGGTTTTAGTAGTTCGGTTAACACGCAGGTTACCGAACTTTGTTTATAGGATTTACAGGGTAATGTTCAGTTTTCCGCAATGTTGCCGAACTTTAGGGTCTAGAAGTTCGGTTGGTTCGCAACCTATATCTAACCGAACTTCGTGTTGATTGAGATTTTACCAAGTGTACAAAGTTCGGTTGTTTCACAAACTTCATACCAACCAATATCTAACTGAACTACACGCAATTAGTGAAGAGTTCGGTTTGTCAAGGATTTTTGCGAACAAACCGAACATAGTAGGACAAGTTCGGTTAAATTGAAACTCAACATAGTGGGCAAAATAACACAGATCGTTTACATTGGATTTTTTTTTTTTTTTTTTTTGTAATATTGGTAAAGTTCGCTTAGAAAATAGTTTTAGCCTTCTTTGCGAACCAACCGAACACAGTAGGCAAAGTTCGGTTAAATCAAAACTCAACATAGTGGGAAAAATAACACAGTTCGGTTACATTGGATTTTTTTTTTTTTTTGTAATATTGGTAAAGTTCGTTTAGAAAATAATTTTAGCCTTCTTTGCGAACCAACCGAACATAGTGGGCAAAGTTTGGTTAAATCAAAACTCAACATAGTGGGAAAAATAACACAGTTCGGTTACATTTGATTTTTTTTTTTTTTCGTAATATTGGTAAAGTTCGGTTAGAAAATAGTTTTAGACTTTTTTGCGAACAAACCAAACTCAACATATTGATTTTCAGAGAAGGGTTCGGTTAATTAGCAACATATTGATATGCGAACCAACCGAACTCTGACTTCGGTTAAGAAAAAATTAATTCGTGATAACCGAAGTGTTCTTCGTGTTCTTGGTTTCATAATGTTAGGTTAGCAAACTAGTTTTTTTAAACTATTCCTAACCGAACATGCCACTGTAACTTCCATTTAAACCATATTTTGATGATTTCTACTCAGTTTTCTCAATAAAAAATGAATTAAAAGTAATGGGTTTTTCAATCGAACGAGTAACGTCAAGAAAAGAGAGAAGAATTTTTTTTTCAAAACTAATTTTTTTTATGCCCATGCTATCATTGTTTTTGTTTTTGTTTTTGATTTTGGTTAATGATTCATTTAAATTAGATGTATATGGTTAGATTTATATATATGATTAGATTTATATAGTTATTAGATTAGTTTTAATTTAAATTAAAGTAAAGGGTAAATGTGTAATTGTCTAACTTTAGGACAACCCTTATAAGTATAGGGATGTTGGCCTAATAAAACCATGGTCCCCCAAAAAAACTATGGTCCCCAAAAAATGAACCCTGTTTTAGGGCATACTCATATCAAGTAATGCAAAAATAGAGTCATTAGATAGTAAATCCAAAAGCCCCTTAACCAAATATTTAGGTAATGGCAAAATTGCCCTTTTAGTATTAGTGTTAGTATTAATGATTAGTTATACTAAATCTTGGTTAATGATTAATATTAATGATTAGTGATTAAGTATAGTACTTTGTGTTGATAAATTTGGAGGAAGAAAAAAAAAGTTAGGCTTTTTTTTTTTTTTTTGAGAAAGAGAAAGGAAATTGAGGAAAAAACTTGTTTTTCGATTCAAGTAATCAAAATGGATGAGGAGGGAGAATTTTCATCTATAAAAGCTAAGAAAGTGAAGTCTACTAATGAAGAATACCAAGGTCAAAATTCAACTCATTGAAATCAATGAGATTTTATCTTCATCTTAATGAGAATGAAAATACGAAAACAATGCAAAAAGAATGAGGCCATTCCGACATCGGACGAAGAAGTTATGACCAAAACAAGATCTAAACTTGAGTCTACAGAGGCAGGTTTGGCTAATAACTCATTAACACGAGCCATCCGAACCTAAGGCCTACAAATCGATATTTTCGAAGTGTTTACATAGATATGTTTGGCTTGGAAGTGATATAATAAGGTTAGCCGAACCTGACAACCACCTGGGGTAAATTTCACTTCTTAGGTTCGGCAGGGAAAGGTTGGGAAGGTATTAGCCGAACCTAACACTGTATTAACCACCTAAAAAGTTCGGCTATCGTTTAGAAATGAATTATCAGCCGAACTGTTCATAAATACTTTCAGAACGAAGAACAATGAACAGTTCGGCTCATAATTCATCTCGCTAATCAGCCGAACTTCGTTCTGTAACCACAATAAGCTCTAGATTTTTTGATGAATTAATCATATTCTATCAATCAAAAACAATAAAATAAAAGAGGGTTTATTGGAAATACATTCTAATCATCATTTTAGGACTTGGTTCTTCATTTCATTGAATTTCTGCGTCCGTTCCTTCAACTTATTCGTGTCATTCAATTGGCGGATGAAAAGAAGATTTAGAATGACTACCTACTGCAGGATTCATTGTGAGAGTTATTTTTGTAGTTGTGTTTAATCGACGATCAAATTTCCACCAATCGACGATCAATTTTTTGGTCGATGGTTTCGCGAGAGGGGATCAAGTAGACAAGAAGAGAAGATGTTTAAGTTTAAAACTGATTTTAATTTTTGGTTTTAAATTAAGGATAAGAACAATTTAATATAATAATGTAGAATGTTTAAGGATATATAAACATACCCTAGTTAGGAAAATAAATTCGTATGCTTCAAATCTTTTATGTATGCCCTAAATCAGGGTTCCAAAAAATATTCGCCGACTTGCTAACTTGGGTCTGGCGATCCAGGAAGATCCTGATGGGCTTGCGGCCTGCCAACACCACTTTGATTTCAGGAAACGTCAACATCTGACCATTGATCCAAAAAGTCTCTTCGTTTTCAAACACGAACGGCCGTGATCATCTATTTTATGACCCCACATACACAACACAGGTATCTTATATTCTCACCATACACTGTAATACATCCTCCTGTTCTAAAACCCTAAAAACCTCAATTCCTCCGCCGCTTCATCATCTCTGCAACTCCTCTATAAGATCCCAATCGAAATTCCTCTCGCCTTCAAAACCCTTTAACAAGTTCTTCACAAGAACCTCAAAAACCCCAAAAATGTCAGAACTTGACATCTCCCGTTCAGAGAAATCAAAGAAAAACAAACCCCAAAAAGAAGAAGATGAAGAAATTGAAGAAATCAAGACCCAGAAAGGAGAAGAAGGAGATTATCTAATCAAACCCCAGAGTTTTACCCCATCACTGGACACATCTCAATGGCCGATTCTTCTCAAGAACTATGATAAGCTCAATGTCCGCACAGGTCACTATACGCCACTCCCATCAGGTTATTCACCACTGAAACGCCCATTAGCGGAATACATAAGGTATGGGATTATTAATCTTGATAAGCCTGCTAATCCATCATCTCATGAAGTTGTTGCTTGGATTAAACGTATTTTGCGTGTCGAAAAAACAGGGCATAGTGGTACACTAGATCCTAAAGTCACTGGTAATTTGATTGTTTGTATTGATCGTGCTACTCGTTTAGTTAAGTCACAGCAAGGTGCAGGGAAAGAGTATGTTTGTATTGCTAGATTGCATTCAGCTGTGCCAGAAATGGCCAAAGTTGCTAGGGCACTTGAGACGTTGACAGGGGCGGTTTTTCAAAGGCCGCCGCTGATTTCGGCTGTTAAGAGGCAATTGCGTGTTAGGACTATCTATGAGAGTAAATTGCTTGAATATGATGCTGAGAAACATTTGGTTGTGTTTTGGATTTCTTGTGAAGCCGGGACTTATGTTAGGACATTGTGTGTTCATTTGGGTTTGATATTGGGTGTGGGTTCACATATGCAAGAGCTTCGTAGAGTTCGGTCAGGGATTTTGGGTGAGAAAGAGAATATGGTGAGTATGCATGATGTGATGGATGGGCAATGGGTTTATGATAATTACAGGAGTGAGGATTATTTGAGACGTATTATTATGCCGTTGGAAGTTTTGTTGACTAGTTATAAGAGATTGGTTGTCAAGGATTCGGCTGTTAATGCTATTTGTTATGGTGCTAAATTGATGATTCCTGGTTTATTGAGGTTTGAGAATGATATCGTTAATGGGGAAGAAGTTGTTTTGATGACAACTAAGGGTGAAGCAATTGCTCTGGGTATTGCTGAAATGACAACCGCTGTAATGGCAACTTGTGATCATGGGGTGGTTGCAAAGATTAAGAGGGTTGTGATGGATAGAGATACTTACCCAAGGAAATGGGGATTGGGTCCTAAAGCTTCAATGAAGAAGAAGTTGATTGCTGAGGGTAAGTTGGATAAGCATGGGAAGCCAAATGAGAAGACCCCTGCCGAGTGGGATAGGAATATTGTTCTTCCAACTGGAGGTGATGCTATGGTTGCAGGACATGCTGCTTTGAGTGATCCAGTCAAGGAAGATGTTGCTGTGGTAGAGGAGAAGAAGAAGGAGACGGATGGAGAAGAGGGGGAGGACCGTAAGCGTAAGCTAGATGAAACCACTGACAGCCCTGCTCCAGTTGCTGCTAAGAAGGCCAAGGTTGAGGAAGTGGTTGAAGGGGAGAAGAAAGAAAAGAAAAAAAAGAAGAAGAAAGACAAGGAGGAGAATGCTGATGCTGGTCTTGCTTCTGATGAGGAGAAGTCTGAGAAGAAGAAAAAGAAGAAGAAAGACAAGGAGGGGAATGCTGATGCTGGTGTTGCTTCTGATGAGGAGAAGTCCGAGAAGAAGAAAAAGAAGAAGAAGGATAAAGCGAATGAGAAGAGTGAACACGTGACATCTGATGAGGATAAGTCTGAGAAGAAGAAGAAGAAGAAGAAAAAGAAGAGTAAGGATGTCGAGGACGATAATCAAGGAGATGGAGAAAAAAGCGAAAAGAAGAAGAAAGACAAGAAACAGAAGAATAAGGAAGCAGAGGATTAAAGGTAACTTGCACAAACCACTGATTGCATTGGATATAAGCGCCTCTTTACTCATATTTACTTAAGTTTGCCTCTGAGTGAGCATCCAAAGCTTATTTATAGCTTTGAGCATGTTTGCTTCGGACGTAATTTTTCACTAATAAGTTTTAATTATAGTTATTTGATAGACTTGGTTTTAAGTAGGCTAGAAAATGTTTTCAGACATGGTATTGTTGGTTTATGTTCTAATGTAACACAATTCACTCCCATATTGTGTTTACTTGATCTTGTAAGATCAACAAGAATTCTTAGTTTAATTTCTTTTACATGCATTTTATACATTTCAATTTCTACTTTGTTAGGAAAAAACACACAATTGCACTACAATGACTATTGTGCTTTTCTGACTCTAATATTTTGCAAATGGTTAGTAGATTTATTTGCTCGAATTTTAATATGCAAGTCGTCTCGGTACCCTTATTTTTCTTTCTTAGTTCTCCACTGTGTAAGTTCATCTCACTTTAGTGCCCCATATTACTTGCTGCTTTAGTTGTTGCTTCATATAAACAGTATCTAACCAACTTCAGGTGTCAGGCATGTTTGTTTTGACATCCTCATTGGCCTCTAGGTTCCTAGGTTTTGTTGTTCTCTATGAATGGATGGGTACCTTTTTTTTTTTGTTCTCGTTACAACTGTTGGATTCTACTTGATTTTATTCTGTAAGAAAAACTTGCGATTAAGCACCCTGGAGAGTTATCATATCTGTGCTTGATAATAATAGAGGCAGGAGGCTCTGACTGTTAATTACTTAGAGTAAATGTTGAAACCGTGAATGTAATGTAGGCTAGAATATATTTTCTGATCTTATGTTTTAATCTTAGATCAACCAGAATTCTTAGTTTACTCTCTTTTACATGCATTTTATTGATTTCAATTTATACTTTGTTTAGGAAGAAACACACATTCGCACGATAAATGACTGTTATACTTTAATGACTCCTAATATTGACATCTTTGCTATGGGTAATAGATTTAGTCGGGCTAACACTCAATGCCACATATTACTTTCACATAAACAGTATCTGAGTTCAGAACCAACTTCAGGTGTCAGGCTTGTTTGTTTTAAAATCATCATTGGCTGGATTAACTGAATCTAGGTTCCTAGCTTTGTTGTTGTTGTTGTCTATGAATGGAGATGAATGGGTGGGTACCTTTATTTTCTTGTTCTCGTTACAACTGTTGGATTCTACCTTAGTTTGTTCTTGATAGACATGTTGGAACTGTGAATGCAATGTAGTTTAGAAAATATTTACAGACATGGCTTTGTCGTTTTATGTTCTAATGTGGCACAATTCACTTCCACATTGTGTTTACTTGACTTTTAAGATCAATCAGAATTCCTCCTAACTTACTCTTAATTACATGTATTCTGTTCATTTCCGTTAATTACTCAGAGACGGTAAATGTAGGCTAGAAAACACGGTCTGTTGTCTTATGTTCTAATGTGACGCAATTCACTCCCATATTGTGTTTACTTGGCTTTTAAGATCAACCAGAATTCTTATTCCTAGTTTACTCTCTCTTACATGCATTTTATTCTTTTCAATTTGTACTTTGTTTAGGAAGAAACACACATTTGCACTACAAGCGGCTATTATACTTTTCTGACTCCTAATATCGATATCTTTGCTATGGGTTATAAATTTAGGCGTTTTGAATTTCAAAGTGTGCTTGTCATCTATGTTTCCCATTGTGTTATTTCATCGTACTTTAGGACAACATATTACTTGCAAGTTTGGACACCTTTGATGAATGGATGGCTACCTGGTCACGACTGTTGGATTCTGTTCTGTTTTTATTCTGTGACTGCATCTTCTGTAAACCACCATGGAGGCTCTGACTGTTAATTTCATACAGTAAATGTAATAGACATGTTGGAACTGTGAATGTAATTGCCTGTGTCAGTGGTGGTTTAGTTGTCTCTGTGTTATTTGGGCTTTTAGTGCTAGCTTTATCCTATTGGGCAATCATGTACTGTTCACATCGAGCCCAACTGTGGCTCCTGTAGAAGTATAGGATAGATAGCCTGTGGTGGCACCGCTTACTGTCACCGGAATAAGTCCTCTTTTATCCATGACCTGGAGTTAAACAAGGGTACGTACATATGCCGATTGTAGCTGTCCAAAAATTTCCCATTTATGCCTGTGATTGCGGCCAGTTCAATCACATGGACTTGTGTCACTTTCGAGTACATGATAGGCCCCCCTCAATACAGCTAGTAGCAAACCAATCTCTCATTAGATGTCTGAATCAAACATCCAATTTCTTCCTTGATAATTTCTTTCTTTCTTTCTTTCCATGGATTGTTTGTTTGTTTGTTAGGTATACAAGGAGAGTTAGGTCATATCAGTTTTCTGTAGAGTTTAAGTCTTCTTCTCTTTGGGTTCCAGATGGAGACAGAAAACCAAAAGAGTTGTGTGATCCAACTAAGTTTTGGTAGCATCATATCATATGGCTCAGCATTGCAAAAGGAATCTTGCCATGACAGAAACATCCAAATTCCCACCAGAAAATGATTCATTTTGCTGATTACTTTTCTTCTATGCTACCAGACATATATACACGTAGTCCATGTGCAACCCTCTAGTGGGTAGCTTTTGCCAAAAGTGTTATCTATCTATTATAGCTAGTTTGCAATTCTGTGGGTCAATTGAAAATTGAAATTTTTTATACTACAAACAGCTAAAAGTTGAGGAGCATGGGGGGCAAAAAAAAAAAAAAAAAAAAAGGACCCCCCCTCTAGGACTTGATGTCTTTAAGATTAGGACGATCACTGTTGGTATCCTATGATCTCTATACAAGAAAAAACCAAAGAAGACAGTTTTATAGTTCAGCGTACAGGGTTCGGAATATATGATCCAAGTTGATCATCTAACCAGGGTAGAAATTATTAGCCCGATCTCCGATGTTCAGCCCCCGGTTGGTACATTGCCAACCACGGGATGATAAATTATTGGAAAATGGTTTTATTTCACATTTCAGGGTACAGTGTTCAGAAATTCAGTCTGGGAGCTAATTATCTCCCTGGTGCAGAAATTGTTAGCCTGATTGGTGGGGGCGGCGGTGGTTGCGTGTCGCCGGATTGACAGATTGTTGTTGCTGGCTCAAAGGTCCACGTTGAGACATTGGTCCCGGGAGTGAGGGGGGAGATAACTTAAAAACCCATAATAAATGCGCAGGCCGCAGCTGGAACAACTCACTGCCCTTTTCATTTTTTTAATTCTTTATTCGCCTAAAGTTTAGAGCACATATTATAATATAAATTTAAATATGGTATAGAATCTTTGTTACAGCGAAAGAAAGCATAGTTGGTAAAATTAGATTACACAAACTGATTATAATTGGTTTGAAAAAACTGCCTAATTAAAATACCAATAAATTGCCTAAAATAAGGTTAGATTTCTTAGTTTGATAGGTCATATATTTCATACCAAACGCGTAAAGTCAGAGTCATCTAGCTGGCTTCCTTTTATGTGTTTCCATGATGTAAATTTCCAAAATTATACCTCATTTACCTCAAATTATATTTCTTAAAACACTTTCGAATAAGACGTTTGAATAAGATGTTGATAGGAAGGTGATATCTCTACTCATTCGACATGTTTAAGATCTTACGAGGAGTAGTCAAACTAGATTTCTATGAACTTTTATAGATTTTTAATTTGAGTGACTCTCAGAAATTCTCTGAAAATCTAGAGATTTCTAGTGATTCTGTGAGAGAATTTTAGAGTCTTTGGGACTTGTAAAGACAAAAAATGAGATTTGTAGGGGAAAAAAATGAGACTTGTAGAAAGTTTCTGTGATTTGTAGAGACAGAATTGTATAATATCCCCTGATTAATTCCAAACATTCAGGGGCGGAGCCAAGGGTTGACTAACCCTTGCTCTAGCGCCCCTAAAATCACCAAAATCATTAAAAAGCCCTTAATTTTATCATAAAATTTACATTTAGCCCACCTGATTTGTGAATTTAGTCCACAATTTATATGAAATTTTTTTAGTCCCCCTCATTGGTAAAGTCTGGCTCCGCCACTGCAAACATTACCGATTTTTTATTATTCACGTTACAGTAATAATAAAAGTACCATGAGTCCATGACCACCTAATGAAATATGTGTCCATTGTCAAAATAAATCTCACTATTGTCCTCTGTCTAAATTTTCATTCACTTTATTCCACTCGTCCCACATTTTATTTTCTATGCTATTTCACCACTAATTTTCGATACGGAGTTTTCCAGCAGCTTAAAATCGGAAGAAAAAAAATCATAACTTATAAAATGTATATCACAAAGACGCACAGCCGATTTTAAAATATATATAATCTAATTTAAAAAATCACTTTATTCCACATTTTGTCTTGATTACCCCATTCCAAGTGGCCCTTAAGTGTATTACTGCACAAGGAGAGAGAAAAATGGTTCACTCCCATAACCAAAACATCTCCAAATTTCCAAGTCTCCTGAAATATCATCTCTGGAGAAGAGATTTCTACCATGCCCATTCTCAAGAAAAAAGATTTCCAAATCTCTGAAAACAACAAATCAATGACTTTTAGTTCTCCTTCGAATAACATGAGTGTTGGACTGACTCTTATGAAATCCTAATCCAATAACATGGAGTTTCAAAGAATTTAAATGACTTGAAAAAAGTCTCTAACCAATAACAAGAGACATTAAGAGACTCTCGAAAAGTCTCTATGGACTAACAGTAGATTTCCGAACTCCCCAGAAGTCATTTAAAATCTCATTTGACTAACCCCTGTTAGAGCATCTCCAAGAGAAGGTGCAAAAAAATCATATGTGCCTTTTTTATTTAGTCCTTTTATTTATGGGGTCTACACATAGAGTAAATATAAGACCTCATATCTAAAAAATCATCTCCAACAGTAGAGAATTTTTAAGAAAAAATAGTGAAAAAAATGACGTGGAGGTGGAGCCGGAGGTGTGGATAACACTTTCTTGAACACCTTCACATTTAGTAATTGGTCCCTCCTAGTTTGTAGGACCCTACTACTGGAGATGAATTTATGCCAAACGGGGATATAAAATCCTATGTCACTGGAAAAAAAAAGATTCATCCTCTGTTGGAGATGCTCTTACACTATTCTGTTATCATTTTCTATCAGGTTCACTCTAGAACTATATTCGGTTTCTCAGTTATTTTTTCCACATTATTTGTTTTTTTCAATTAATCCGCTATTAACTAACTCTATACTTTAAATTATGCTGCATAATAGTAGATTTCAATATTCAACAATCAAAATTCTAAATTACTCATAAAATACTTAGAGCTTTTTAGTTTTATGTTTGAGGCAATATCAAAAATTTGATAATTAAAAATCGGACACCACGTTTACAAGCACAATCTCATAACTTTCCTCTGAGATTAACACCGAAAAACTTGTGGATCTTTAGAATACCATCATTCTGGAAAACTCTTCCAACATTATACCCAGAATGTAAAACAAAATTTCCTTGCATTTATTAATAAATAAATAAATTTCCGTATACTATGGTTAATTCGATGCCTTCCAGCTTCCAGATGACAGACCGTGATAAGACATTGTGGCAACGTAATCAAGACCAGCAGGCTCAAGACTTCCTATTGGCTATACCCGTTGAAGGCTTGGGACAAAAAAATTGGTCCGAGACACTTCAGTGTAATCCTCAAGTATAGGCTGGGAGTTCCTTTCTTTGAAGAAGATGGGATTTTCCCTAGTTGCATGTCTGCGATGGACAAATTTGGTGATCACGCCGTGCACTGCAAAAATGATCTGGGCTTGAAGTTCAGACGTGACCTCCTTCGTGATACTTTTGCAGATATATGTTATCGGTTGGGTGTTCCGGCACGGAAAGAAGTTGATCTTGGACTTATCTCTGACAATGGCTCTGGTCTAATTCCTGCGGACATCATGGTTTATAACCGGGACAATGGTCGTAACGTGTGCTTAAATGTCACGGTTGTTTCCCCCTTCACATGGAATGGTGTTCGTTCCTTTGTTCCCGGTCAAGCCATTGACAAAGCTATCTCCCTCAAGCGAAAGAAGTATCTTGACAAGTGTAATGATCAAGGTTTCGGTTTTGGCACCTTAGCTTTCATCACTTTGGGTGGAATGGCTGACGAGACTATCGACTTTCTTAAGAGATTGCGCAATTTCTCGGCTAGTCATGATGTTAATGTTAGAGTTGGAAATTTTCTTTTCCATAGAATAGGGGTAGCCCTTCAGAGAGGGATTAGCACACAACTTGTGTCTCGTGTGCCAACTAACTTCTTGAAAGAACCTGTCATGGAGTGATGTTTAAGATTAATCTTACCTTAATAAATAAATAAATTTTAAATTATGGATAATCTATTATCTAGCCTAAAATTTAGAAACCGGCTTGTCTGAAGCCGCACATTTTAAACTCGGCTCGGCTTAACTCCGGTTAAGTCATCTCCTTCACCTCCCCTCTGTACTTACACACACCACCAGCCACATACTCCCATCTCTCTCTAAAAAACCCCTTTCTCTCTCTCTCTCTCTCAGAGTCTCTGCATCACCAGAGGGAGACCCTTTCTTCTTCTCTCTGTGAGTGAGTAGTAATGGAGACAGGAGTGTTAGTACAGAAACTGATTGATACAATCAATGAAATCTCTAAAATATCTGATTACAGATTTGTTGTCAAGAAACATTATACAAGTTTAGCTAGAAAACTCAAACTACTGTTACCATTGTTTGAAGAAATCAAGGATTTTGTAGATCAGATCAATGTAGATACTCATGAAGATGAGGAGAATGATCATGATGAAGATGACGATGATCTGATGAAATCACTGATGGGTTTTAAATTAGCGCTTGATTCTGCTGTGAATTTACTCACATTTGGTTCTCAAGGTAGCAGGATTTACCTGGTAAGTGTGTTTTTTGAACCAATCTCTTTGAGTTACTTCAATTTGTGATTTTAGGGTTTTTTTTTTTTTTTTTTTTTGGGTGAGATTGATTTGATTTTTTTGATTGTTCATTGACTATTTTGGGAAGAGATTTTTTGAATAGGATTTATTGATTGCTTGAATGGGGTTGAAATTTGTTGGAAACTTTATGGATAAAAATGGAAAAAAAGTGATCTAATTCTTAAGTTTGAATATGAATTGTGAATTGAAGTTTCTAGGTCAGTAAAGTGAAACTTTTAGTCTACTTTTTTTTTCTTCTTCTGGTCTTGTTTTAATTGGTGAAACAAACAGTCACTATTTGGGGGTTAGTCAATGAAGAATTGGAAAAAGATGGTGATTATTGGTGTTCAAATTTGGGGTAGAGAAACTAGCCAATGGTTTTTCAGTCAAGAGGATACCATTCCAAGGATGATTAATTGACAATTAGGTCATGGTAAACGTCGCTGTGGACTAATTTTGTTGCTTTGATGGTTTGTGTGGGAATTTGATCCAGATTTGTCAATGATTGAGAAGTTGGTTGGTTAGCTTTTTTTGCGCTGAGCATGGATGTATTTTACCTTTCTAAACCTGGGTTCTGTGTCCCGAGAGCGTGGATGTGTACTCCTAAAAGATGTATTTAACATCAATTCGTAAATGGGTTTATGGAACACTATAGATGGCTGTTATTTGCGGGCAAATTCTCTTTTGATGAACTTAGTACTTGTAATATCTCCTCTTCTGATATGCTTCTCCAGTCGCATTAAGTAAGTGTTGTGACATGATGTTTTGTGCTCTAAATCTTGAGTAGGCAGCATGCGGTATAGTCTAGAATATGGTGTTTAACCTTGATCTGCAATTACTTTTAGGATGTGATTGTGGACTTATCGTAGATATGGTTACAAGTGTAAAGTACTACCGGCTGGGTTCCAAATTTGCAGCTCAAAATTTATATAGTTGATCCCTTATTTCAGGTGCTGGAGAGGGAGCAGACAATGCGCAAATACCAGGAAATATCGGCCCGTTTGGAGCAATCCTTGAGTGGGATTATCTTGGGAAAACTTGACATATCAGATGAAGTGAAGGAACAGGTACATATCCATCCTACAAAGCACCTGGTGTTCTTGTTAAAAACCTTAGACTCGCCTTTCCCATGTTTTAATATGATACATTAAATAGTAACCAGGTGGGTAATTGGAAAATCTTTTCACTTTCTGCAGGTTGATCTAATTATTTCCCAATTCAGAAGAGCCAAAGGGCTGGTAGATCCACATGATGTGGATCTCTTTGTGGATCTTATATCCGTTTACAGAGAGAGCAGTGTTGCAAATACGGATTCGGCACTCTTAAGGAGATTGGCCGAAAAATTGCATTTGATGGACATAAATGACCTAAAACAAGAGTCAGAAGCATTGCATGAGATGGTGGCCAGCAAAGGTGGTGATCCTGGGGGAAGAATAGAAAAGATATCAGTGCTACTGAAGAAAATCAAAGATTTTGTGCTGACCGAAAACCCTGATATTAATGGCCCTTTAAATGAAAAGGTCCTCCATTCCAGTGGAAAATGCCAGGCCTCAAAGAATCCCAAATGCCCTGCTGTACCAGATGATTTTCGGTGTCCGATATCACTGGAGATGATGAGAGATCCTGTCACGGTCTCAACGGGGCAGGTATTCACACTCTACTGGATCTATATAGTTCTTATGTAGCATGAATTAACAGCAACAAGTGCTGGTTTTTCTACTAAGTTTTTTTGGTGAATCATCCAATATGGTTTTTGACGCTTTTGTTTTGGTTACTGCAAGGCAGTAGTACAAATTGGTCCTATGTCCTAGTATTGTGTATTCCGTCATTTAAATTCTACTTCATTTCCGTTTACTGCAGACCTATGAACGTGGGTGCATTGAGAAATGGGTCGAAGCAGGGCACGTTACTTGTCCAAAGACACAGCAAAGCCTTACTAACTTGACCCTCACTCCCAACTATGTCTTGCGTAGTCTCATATCCAAGTGGTGCGAGTCCAATGGTCTGGAATCACCCAAAAGAACAGGAAATTGTGGGGCCTATACCACTACCTCTTTCTGCACTCCTGCGGAGCGTGCTAAAGTTGGTATTTTACTTCGCAAGCTTCAATCAGGGAATCTGGAGGACCAGCGATCTGCCGCTGGTGAGCTCCGTCTTCTCGCCAAGAAGAATGCTGACAATCGTATTTGCATTACCGAAGCTGGTGCAATCCCGCTGCTCATAGGACTGCTTTCAACGGTTGATCGCCGTACTCAGGAGCATGCTGTTACTGCACTCCTAAACCTTTCCATATGTGAGGATAACAAAAGTTGCATCGTAACTTCTGGTGCTCTACCTGGTATAGTTCATGTGCTAAAAAAAGGCAGCATGGAAGCACGAGAGAATGCAGCGGCCACACTTTTCAGCTTGTCAGTTTTGGATGCCAACAAGGCCACAATCGGCTCATCGGGTGCTATCACACCGCTTGTTGCATTACTTGAGGAGGGTAGTCAGCGTGGTAAAAAGGATGCGGCAACTGCACTCTTCAACCTATGCAAATACCAAGGGAACAAGGGAAAGGCAGTTAGGGCAGGATTAGCACCAGCACTGTTGAAGCTTCTAAAAGAGCCTGGAGCTTCAATGGCCGATGAATCAGTGGCCATACTGTCGATGCTTGCAAGCCATACGGAAGGGAAGGCAGCTATTGGAGCTGCGGATGGTGCATTACCTACCTTAGTGAGTTTGATTGAAAGTGGTTCCCCTAGGAACAGAGAAAATGCAACTTCAGTTCTTGTTCGTCTGTGTTCTAGTGAACAAAAACATTTAATAGAGGCGCAGGAACTTGGGATAATGGGTCCACTTCTTGACCTGGCTGAAAACGGTACAGAAAGAGGTAAAAGAAAGGCTGCACAATTACTCGAGTGTATTAACAGGTTCATAGAAACCCGGAAGTTAGCCGATGCAGAAGCCACCGAACACGTTCAGGGGTAAGCAGACAGACCCGTCATTCTTTTAGCAAAGAGCGCTCAATGTAAGATGAGGTCACTATTTCTTCTCTTGGTTTCTTGCCCGCTGAGAAACTAGGAAGGATTTTGCTTGTGATTAAGAAGGGGAGGTGGCAAATCACCTGCCCTTGCATATTAGGTAATTCATTTTAGTCTGTCGGAGGGTGCAGTTGATTATTCAATCAATGGATGAAGATTTTTAGAGCCATCCAAAGAAACAAGAGGAAAGCTAACAACATCATCATGTCATTGACATATATGTGCAATGTATAAATGTTCCATTTTTTTACTACTACTTTGTAAACAACCTCAATTTTTTTCTTTCCCAAGGAAATATCAATGTGTCATTTTATTTTCGCTGTTCTTTGCTTTGGGAAATTTGTTTATATCTAACATAATAATGAGAAACTGCTAGCTGCATAATGTTATGGAAATCTACCTTTTGGCTTGGCCGATTGGGTTCTGCCCAATTACTGTGACTGGATATTAAGTAACAGATAATGTTTAGTGAGAATAATAACAAGTGCTGGGATAGCTCAGTTGGGAGAGCGTCAGACTGAAGATCTGAAGGTCGCGTGTTCGATCCACGCTCACCGCATTAACTTTTTTTTTTTTTTTTTTTTTTTTTAAAACCTTATCTTGGTTATTTCTTTTTTGTTTGTTTTTGCGCCTTCTCTTCTCTTCTCTTCGTTTTTTTGTTTTCTATAAATATGGGTGCGAAAAATTCAAGTTCGCAACATATCATCCTTGTCTGGAGATGATGGAGTTCTATTCGTTGAGATGCAACTTATGAAGTTGAGGAAGAAGAGGCTTCCTTTAGAGGAACCAATTGTGAGGGCCGGCGGATGTGCTGTTATTACCAAATACACCTACAGATGTGAATGCGGGAAGATGTATTTGGTTCACGTGGTGCTCGAGAAGTATGTTGTTTTCTTCAGTCAATTTGTGTAAAAATTCTTCCTCATTGTATGTAATTATTTCTAAGCTTAATGAGAAGTGTTTGTCTGTTTAACATTTCATTTGTTCTTCGTTTCATCGTTTCTTCTTCTTGGATCTCGCTTCAAAGCCAACAAAAGATTACAGGACTCTCTTCTGGATTCTAAGATTCCATCTGCGGCTGGTTTGAATTTTTGTTGACCTTGCGATTTATAATGTAATGTTACTGGCTATTAGTAAGGCAGAAACTCGTCTTTTTTTCACATTCGAAACCGAATGAGAACCTTAATAACGATTGATTAGTGACTTTAGCATCCGGTTATGTGTGGGTTCCCTCCACAATGTTGTTTGTTAACAGTTGTTGCTTTATCATGCCTAAGCAATGAAAGTTTGTTAACGGAATTTTAATTGTCCGCTTGTCACTGGTTTGCTTAGTTTGTCCTTATTGGTAGCTCCGAGCAATGAAAGTTTGTTAATCCAAATACAGTTGCGATGTCTTAGCACTATGCATTTTTTTTCTTCCATTTTTGTTGTTAATCAAGTATCCCAAATTGGTAGCCTGCTAGACCATGGCATCTGCTCTTCTGCCGTACGTTTTCGCCGGAATGTACTTGTCAGCGAACCTAGGTTTCGTGAATAAAAAAAGTAACTAAAAAAAATATTAAGGAAATTTTTTAAGAAAAATATGATTAGGATTCGTACTAGAGTTGGCAAACGGGCGGGCCGGGATGGCCCATTGCGGGTTACACGGGTTAAAACCCGCGGGTCGAAATTCTTCACGGGTGGTCATTTCTTCAACCCGTGTCCGTAACGGGTAGAGCTTGCGGGCTTACGGGTTACCCGGCTTGTTTAATTAAAAATAAAATTTAAATTTAATTAACTTGATTCTTGACAGATTACAAGATGTAAAATAATTACAAGGATTAATCTAAAACAGATATGGAGAATAAAACCCATTTCTCCACTTGATTTATTCAACGGCTCATGGTCCATGATAAACTAAATGCTATCTGCTACCACCCGACAAACTCAACTGTCTCCATCTTCTTCCATCAAACAACAATAACCAACCTCAAACCATTTCCTCCGATTTACTGCCATCAACCATCTCTAACCATATCAGTGCCATTGATCTCAAAATTTCCACTTCTCGCCTAGCCATAGGGATAGGGGGATATACTTTGCTGATGTGAACTCTTGAAACAACATGTAGATTCGTAGAATATGGTAATTCATGCAATATTTGTTCTCCTCCCCTGCAGACAATCCACACATAACTAATCATTCAATCATTCATAACCACCATCATCTCTACATTAGATTTTCATTTTCTAGCTCATTTTACATCCAAAGCGAACAAAAACATCAAATTTCCCTTAGAAACAAAACACAACAGATATGAAACCAGCAAAAGTAGAACAAATAAGAGCCCTAGAATTTCATAATTCTGAAAACAAACAAATAATAAAAATCCAAACCTGGAAATGAAACCAGCAAAAATTAAATTGGGGGAAAGTGAAAATTACCAGTTACGATCTGAAGAGTCATGAGAACCAAAATCAAAACATAATTGCAAACATATAAGAATTCGCATAAGAGATGCATGCATATTAAACCAATTGAGAAACATCTAACAGATGTTACCAAAACCCCAAATCCAATTCTACCACAAACCCATTATCCCAGGACCCAGACTCAGTACCAAAATATTCTCTTGTTTGAGATCCACGGAAGCATCATCTCTTCCCTAAATCGGAGAAAACTCATCTCAAATTCAGCCACAACGTCTTCTCCGACAAATCAAAAACACAAATTGATTCGAGTGAACCCAAAAAAAATAATCAAAAACACTAATCAATTTTAGTAAACCCTAATGAAAATAAGAAAAAAGAAAAGAAGAACAGACGAAAAAGAAGAAAAAGAAGAAGAAGTTAATGGTGTGGTGATTCTGGGGAAGGAAAAAAAATCAAAGAAGAAGAAAGGTTGTTGTCGCAACCGAGAGGCGGAGATACTGAAGAAAAAAGAAAAACTAGGGTAAAGAAATCATAAATTTGTATATATATGATATTTAGACGGGTAACGGGTTTTACCATGGTTTTACTCTTGTTGGTTACAAATGCGGTTTTTCCAACCCTAACCTCGAGCTTATTTAGACACTATCGGAAGCTTCTCGACTGCTCAATGGTTTTTTAACCCGTTTTGGCATTTTTCCAACCCTAACCTCTAACTTATTTAGAAAGCTTTTTAGTTAGTAACTTACCACTTGATCGCTTGTTTGCCACCTCTAACTCGTATAAAGCTTTAGTTAGTAACCGAGCAACAAACTGGCACCAACTCCTTTTTAAATAGCAACACCCTAATCTATGAAAAATAAAAATACGTAGACCACTTCCAGCATCATTACTAACTAAACAGTTCTTCAGACGCTTATGAAAACAAACAATATCCTCACAGCTCTCCCAAGGTAGTGAAAGCTAAAACACCCAAACCATACCCGGGTGAAGTACATTCATCTAAGTATTTAGTACGTTTACGCAAAATTGCTTTCGAAATGGCTTGACATGGAACAGAGGCACGGACCCCCTCCCCAGTGAAGGGAGAGACACCTGTGACATCCATACACATTGTAAGGACCCTCAAGCTTGTCAACCCTATTTTACTGGTCTAGCGATGATCAAGTGACGTTTTAGCCGATAGTAACTCGATTAGGTTAACACAAACGTTAACTAATAGGAATTAATCTAACAACGGACTAGATACGTAATAAGTACCATTAGATAAAACTTGAAAATTATTGCAGAATGGTCTATCGAACATGTGATTTGGATGCCGGACGAAGAATAAGTATGTAGGGCAAATTAGTAATTCTCTTTAGACCGACCTGGCTGCCCTTCCAAGTGACGGGTGTCTTCATCAGTTTCCTTGACCATATCCCCTCGACCGAATCGAAGAGAGGTCATTATCTTTTCTTCTTCTTCTTCTTCTTCTTTCTTCTTCCTTCTTCCTATTCTCCTCCGTTCTTCACCTGCTGGTGAATTGAGTAAATAAACCAGAGAGTTCGTGATTAACACAAGTATCATAAGATCAAGTATTGATTGATGGTAGTGGTGTTAGTTCGATGTAGTTGATGATGGTTCGAGGAGAAAGGTGATTCAGTTGGCAGAACTAGGGTTTATAGATTTAATTTTGTTATGAAAATTTAATGGATGAAGATTTAGAGCTATGGTTCGATGAAGAAACGAAGGTTGGGTTTTAATTGAAGTTCTGAAGTAGTTTTGATGATGAATCAAGAGTTAGGGTTTTATAAAAAGTTCAAAGAAGAGCTAGAAGATGGGTTTGCTTAGTTTGAAGATTGAATTGATGTTGTGTGGTTGTTAGATGAAGAATCTTGGATATATGTTTGATTGAAGTTTTGAAGTTGATTTAGTTATGAATCGAAGAGCTAGGTTTTGTAAGAAGAATTCATAGTAACTCAAGGAAGACGTTGAAGCGGAAATTGATGCTCTAGTGAAGTGATAGAAGATGGGTTTGTTCTTATTTGGTGTTTGATGGAAGCTGTGGTGTTGTTTGATGATTGAATTGGTAGTTAGGGTTCCTCTGTAAATCGAAGATGGTGATGAAGATTGTTGGGTGTTTTTAGTTTGATTTGATTGTCCAATTGAGGCAAAGGAAGGAAGAATTCAACCTCAGTTGCCTAAGCAACACTGCTTTAAGGTAATGTTTCTTAATAATAAAATCAGTTGGTTTATAAGTTTTTCCATGAACTGTAAATCAAGTCTGTCGTGGTATGAATCTGTTCATGGATGTGATATGGTTTAGTTTGTGTTCGTTGTAAGAAGATGATATATGTTAGAATTGTTCAGGTGTTGAATTTTATGAATTGAAATAGAATTGTGATAGATGTGTGTTTGTATGGACTGGACTTGAGATTTTGGGAGGACTAATGGTGTTACTTTGGTTGTGTTGGTGTGATTATGAAATGGGAATGGAGTTTGCTGTTGAATTGAGTTACAGGTAGAATGAGATGTTATGGTTTGAGTGAATTCTAAGTGGTATCACAGCAGTGAAGATTGTATAAATGGCAGAGATTGGTTTTGGGGCTAAGTATATGAGTTATAGATGCGAAGAGTGATTGAATTGAGATAAGTCTTGTGGAAGATGAATATGAGTAGTTGCATTGCTAAAATGGCAGTAGAGTGTGAAAGCCTGCAATTGCAGATCAAGGTAAGCTTTGCTTACAATTATATTTGAGTTAATGTTTTCTTTAAATGAATGTATTATTAGATTGAAGTGAACTTGAGTTAGAGTTGTATAGTTAAGAGTTTGGTGTTACACAATGATTGTGCATTAGAGTTCTTTGGCCTGAAATATGGTTCTGGTCGGTACATGTGTTTTGGCCTTGTGCCATTCATCCTAGTCAGGTGTCTGACTCTAGCTGACTTAGTCCATCTGACTGAGTCGAATCGGTTGAATATGATTTGACCCACTGAGTCACTAGTCTTGACTCGCTGACCATTGACCCTGGACTTTGACCTGAACTTGACTCTGTTGACTGACGGTTACTGTTAGTTGGCCCTTGACCGTCACTTTGACTATTAGTTAACTTAGTTGGACCAGGCCTTAGATTAAGGGGGTCAGTTTAGTGGACTTGGGCTTAGACCTAGTATTCATATTTTGAATATTTGGACCCTTATGGTCCGAATTAACCTTTGGCTTCTTCTACAAAGTTGTAGATATTCACAAGACTTATCTAATTGACTATAGAACCAACCTAATTCAATTAGTAAACCTTAGATTTGCTAAAAATAGATAAACAAAAGGTGTAAAACCTTAAATGGGCCTAGAATCAGCAGAAAGACTTGTATGATTCTTGTGTGAGCCTTTTGACTAGATTCTTAGAGTTCTTGTAAAATTAATAGTTAGATTATATTAACAACGATCGATTCAAAGGACGAACCAGTGGATTGTGGATCTCGAGGTAGGCGTGGCTTGTCATCAAAAGAGGTGGGAATACATTTTACTCTTTTGTAACCATTATTGTTTCTTTTATAAAAGTCATTGTTTATTAAACTCATGCATTGTCTGTTCGTGCATTCCATGCTTTGTTTAAATTGAATTATGTTAATTCTATTGATTCTGTTAATCTTTCCACGATTTGGAAAGAACCTGTAATGTTTGTTGTCAATATGAATTGTTATGGGAAACGAGAATTTCCACGTATGGTATATAGGGTACGCTCCTTCACATTTATACCTACATGAATTCAACTTTTATTATTTAGAGTGGGTCATCATGGTCTTGGTGATATCAATAGCTACCGAGTGTGGTTAGTACGAATATTATACATTGTTTGAAGAAGGAGTTTGTCCATATACATGTTCGTTTGTTTCAGTGACTTGGTCGCTATTTAATGTTTCAGAAAACATGTATTGTTTTCCAAATCTTGCATATGATTACTTAAAAGTTAAATGTTATTCCTATTGGGCACCCCTTTTAGGGATGATGTGCTCACCCATTCCTACTTTCAGTTTCAGAGACAGAACAGAGTTGCGAAGTGGAAGTTTTGAGGAGTCGAGTCCGTTAGTTGGTTAACTTCGTCTATGTTTATTATATTGCATATTTTATTTGTAAACCAAATGACAATTTTATATGTATCATTTGAGAGTAGTTCTTGTATGTATATATATTTCTGAGCGAAACTAGTTTTGGGTTAAGTTTTGTAGCAGTTTCTTAATTGATTGTTTAAGTAAATGATTTAGTTTTTAGTGCCTCTTATTTAGTTAATCTCTTGGATTAGTTAGCTGCTAGCTTAGGGGTCGCTACACACACACATCTTGGACGTTTTCCTAGTTAAGGACAAGGATATTTCCTGAACGTAAATCCTTATTATTATATGACAAAAATCCCAAAACAACTTCTTTCACGCAGACATACTATCTTTGTGGAAAATATCCGCAATTACATCACGAACAAGGTCATGGCGAAACTTTAGGGAAACATATTTGGAACAATGGAGTGCATGATCACTAAGAATATCCATAGGCTTATTACAACTAGAGAACAAACCATTTTCGACAAACAAAGGGATGCCGAGCCGATAGAAAACTACCGCTCTGAACTGTCTGGGACCAAGGAATTAATCTAAACCACTAATGGGGACGGCCAAAAATAATCTTATGCGGTTACATTGCCAAAGAATGGAATCTCTTGCAGATAAATAAAATCGGACAGAGATTTACTTCTTAACTGCATCAAAATAAGTGACTGCCAAGGAGTGCATAGAAGGGGGGAAAGTATCATCGACACAATAAGTAGAAGGAAAACCACATAACTGAACGAAGTTCTGAAGAGCCAACTAGTAGGTGAACCATTATCTGTTGAGAATAAGCTACCAAGTATCATATTACGCACTGAAGTAGTCTGACTCTGAGAAGCAAGATAACAATAAGTGCGAGTTTCTCCATAGTGTAAATACCAAGCCCACCATCTTTGATAGGCAGGGTAGCTAGTCTGTGCTGCAAAGGACCAAAACCAGCTCCATCTCCTGCGATTAAAAGTCTCAAATACTTAAGTAAATGGTCATCGAAAGATCAGTAGCCTGTTGTAAAGCTGCAGGATTGGTAGTACGCATATACAAATATAATCTGGATGCACCAGCGCAATCGTGAAGTAATAACATCTCACTTTGAGGGTCATTGAGTTTTTTATGGCGGACATTAGTTTGAACAATCTTGTTCACCCTGCTCAACACCATGTCACTCATGAAATTCAAGTCCAGACTCACATGTCCTCCTAAATGTTTAACTCCATTACTGGGCCTACTAATATCAATGGGGAAAACACCTTCATCAAAGCTTCGTGAATCTATTGAAGGACAGAAGACTTCAGTTTTATTAATATTAAGATGTAGACCCCTACTCAGACCTTTAAATTCTATAATACTCAAAGCCTTGGCCACCTCAAACATATCACCAATGATAGTTCCATCATCAAGTTACCAGGCGTGAAAATCAATCTTACAACGAGAACCAATAGATTTCATAAGCGGATGTAGTGTAAGAGAAAACAAAAGGGGACCGAGAGGGTCGCTTTGTTGAACACCAAGTTCAGAAGACAAAATATATTGGTCATAATAAAGTCTGACATGTTTGGCAAAAAAAAATTCAACCCAACGAGAAATACATGGACATTGAAGTCGAACCTCCTTAATGAGATGAGATCTGCACACCATGTTGAACGCATTCGATAAGTCAATAAGTAACATTGACATCTTATCTGAATGACCCTTCAACTCCAGCATCCCATTTATAGCATGTAAAATACCCTCACCCCCTACCGGCACACCAACACCAAATTGATGATCCCATAAATAAGATATCATAGCCTTTCCAAAGGAGAAGGAAGATACCTTGGAGACTAGTCAACGCCAAATGGTCCCAACCGCAATAGGCCTGAGACCACACCCGGGTTTGAGTAATGGCATAAGAGGTGCACTAGAAATGTATTGAACTAGATAATTAGGGAATTTACCTGCCAACCAAAGGTTTCCAACCCTTGTAATGGACGCCAGAAACTCATCAACAACTGCCGATGCTGCCCCTCTCAACGCATCAACAAGATTTTGTGCACGCAGGTCATTACGACCACAAGAGTTGCCTTTTGGGAAACTCTTGATTGCACAAAAGACCGCCTTCGAATCAACCGTAATGGGGTCACAGTTGACTGCCTCATTTGAAATAGAGGGTATAGGGGCAGATGGGTGTTTAGATTGCAGTTCAGTCAAGGTATTCTCATTGCGAGGGGCAATGCCGTTCGAAGACAACACACGGATTGCAGCATAATAATGTCCGTAGCTTATTTTCTTCTGGCATGCACTTAAATTGGAAGATTCAGGTTTCTTTTTTTTTTCCGTCCTGTTTAGCAGCTCGTTCTCGAATTTTCGAGTGCAACAACCTGCTGAGTAACATGTAGCAACCATTGGGATCCTTCCAGGTCGAAAGAGCCTAATGAATATCAACCACCTGAAGACGTCTCATATTGCTGGACCTTTCTTCAACTGAGATCTTGGGTCGATATAATGACAAGGTACAAAAAAGCAGGAGAATAAGATGAATCCAAGAAGATAAATTACCCGGATTAACTAAAACCTTGTCGAGGCAGGCCTTCAAGACTCTCGAGAAGATTAGCCTGCATTGACGGGGAATGGAGAACAAAGTGGTGAACTTCCTTTGGAAGGATGCATTAAGAAGTTCTGTAGAAAGTGAGGCAAGCTCAACCTCGGCTATACAATCATCCCTCCTTATAAATCTACCGCCTGCAATTCCTACCTCATCAGGTTCTGCCACACCGTTTGTAATGCTTCAACAAGCTTCTCTAATCTCACTTAAATCAGTAGGTTTTGGCAATCCGTGGATGAGAAAATCTGCAATACATTCATTGAGAGGGCCAACGATAACCTCACTGTGAACAACACCATCCTGGATTTTACATGGCATCTTCCAAGAGTGTATGTGCATGCACTTGCCACATAACCACATATGCAAAAGAAGAAGAACCTTCTCCCATGCAAGGTAAACTTGCGAATCAGTAGAGATCATATTTCTCTAAATGCTTTTGTTGTCGTATGAAAAAAGATTCTTGTCCTGTAGATGACAAAGGAAAGACCCCTTTGCATAACCTCGTATATTCACCCCATTGTGACAGCTATCAAAATTCTTGAATGGGCATTGGCAGTAGCCTTCAATTGTTGTAGCGTCTTTTGCAGATGAAAAGGAACCTTTCAAAGAACTCAGAGAAGTTGCAGTTTGAGAAGAAAGGGAGGGAAACAGCTGTAGACGAGACTTGGAAGCTCTGGTAGACCTAGGCATGCTACCCTAAGTCCCTAACCAAAACCCTAAAAAAAAAGGCCAAAAACCCTAAGGCCTCTTCCTATGGGTATGGCAAAAAAATTAAGTTTGGCATGCCAAATGAGTTTCCCCAATATGGTAGACATGCCAAACTTGATTAAAAACATATATTTAATTGTGTTGGGTGGGACCCTAATGAATAAAAAATATATTTGTATTTGTGTGGTGGGGTATTTATAAAAAGTTTAAAATTATAATATAATGAGTGGGACCCTTTAAATATAAAAATATATTGAAAAAGTGAAAAAGTAGGAGAGAATGAGAGATTATATATATATAAAATTATTCAGAGATAAAGTCTTTATCGCTGGAGACAAAGAGACTATCGCTGGAGACAAAGAGACCATCGAGCGATGGAAAGACCATCGAGCGATGGAGTCTTTATCGCTCGCTGGAAACTCCATCGTGTATGCCTATATGTCAAATTTGACATATTGGCATATGAGTTTGGCAGTTTGGCATACCCATAATGGGTGCATATATGCAAAATACATGAGTTTGGCATATGCATAGGAAGAGGCCTAAAAGAAGAAAATGCAGAGACCAAAAAAGAAAGCTAAGAAAAAAATAGCAAGATTAGGTTCCAAAGAGAAATCAAAAGCGATTGAAAAACGAAAACAGATAAAAAAGGCGAAGAAAACATGGCGAATAAACCTGGTTTTCATTCACCAGGAATATCCCCAGAGCCATGTATTTTTAAATTTTCTTTAATAATTTTTTTTTTTTTTTAAGTACATGATGTTTTTCAAAAATTAAATTAACAAAAGATAAATACAGATAAGGGAGGGTATTGGTGTAGGGGTTATTAAAATGAACCGTATGTCCCAAATTATGATTCATCTAGAAAGAGAAAATTGAGAGGGTACTTAAAATTAGAAACAAGTCAGGGCCCAGTGTTGATATTGTGTTGGACATTAAATTGTTATTGGTGTTATGGGCCTCTAGGCTTTAAAAGCGTCTCCAACAGTTGGTGTAAAAAATTCAACGTAAAAGTCTAATTAAAACTTTTATTTAAGAGATTTTACACATATAGTAAATGTAGGACTCCATGGTTAAATCCAATAGTGAAGGGTTTAATCTTTACAATATTTTATACATTAAAATCTTAAACGTTTATTTTTACTTTAACTAATTTATAGAATAATAAAATAATTGAAAATATGACGTGAAAGTGCAAGTGAAGGTATTGATAAGACTGCCTTAAACACATTCTTATTTATTTTCCATCCCTCCTAATTTGTAGGATAGAACCACTAGAGATGAATTTATATTAATGGAGGGTGTAAAATCTTACGTGTCATGAAAAACAATAAACTTCACCCTTTATTGGAGATGTTCTAACAGTGAGATACTTAAGTCAATCTTGTTATAAACGGAAGGTTATTAGGTAGATGCCCACTTTAGTGGGACCCCATTACTTGGACACCAAGTATGTAAACTCTATAAATAGAGTCCCTAACCTTTGTAAACATACACATCTAATGAAAACTCTTCTTCTTTCTCCCTTTACTTTGTGTCTTCTTCTCCTCTTTCTCTATATTACAACATGTTATCACGCACGTTGCTCTACTGACGGTACGCCCGCACGACGGTCTCAAAGTCGAAGCTAACAAATATGACCATGAATTGGGGTTTCCTTTAGAGATTTATCTTTGATAGCTCCTAACACGTCATGGACATAAAAAGGTCCAGTGCTACTGGTGTAAGTAGTGTTATTGTTATCTCTAAGTTGTTAACTAATCGTCAATCGTTACTTTTCTTTTCCATTTTTACGATTTGTATATGTATTTGAGAAGCAACCAGCTTGTCCGGTATTTATTTTCTACTAATATTAATGGTTAACGTGATGCTTTTCTTTTTCCATAAGAATCATGAGATATTCATATCTTTATAATCTCGAGCTTGAGAGTTTGATCATGGTTATTATCCAATTTATTTTGGTGCTATTAAAATCCATGATAATCCCTAAAAGACTTTGTCTGTATACTTATGGGGTATTAATGATCAACTTCACTGAAAAAGTTTGATATCAATTTTTCTCTAATTTACTCATAGAGAAAGAAAAAAAAATCCATCCAAAGATGATTTACTGTTTCTATTCCTCTAATGAAACCATAATCATGAAATAATTGGTATTATCGCAATTTGATTAACTTCATGGTAATTATTCACATGCATGGTTGAAAAACCTCCGTCCAATTAAGCTTGGTATCTTCGTCCATTCGATGAAGATCATGTGATTTTTATAATCGGTTTCTATATTTTTCTTACAAGAAACCATATATCAACCACAAAGTAGATTTTTTCAAAAATGAATATTGACTTGTTTTTCTCTATTTGATATCTTGATATTATTAATTGCAAATACCAGTGTACGAAGAATTGCTACATTCTTGAGGGATATTTAGGAATTTTTTTCTTCCTCTTGGTACTAGTTCTCTAAAATTGATACCGTTCTACTTGATGTTGGAATACGGTAGGACATAAAAGATCAATGGGTGCGCACCCGACTTGTTAGGCCATATAATTAGTCCTTTTGTGATTATATCGATCTCGATAAAATTTTCTTTGACAAAGAATGTGTCCATAAATTTATTCTCAATAATCTCATCGGCCCCATAGGTCACAAAATTATTGGAGATTTTATTTTCATATTTTTCCTGTAACCAATAAAATCCATGGTTGATCTTTAAATTGTATAAACTACAATTTTTGGACAATATTTTTTTTATGACTTTGAAAGTAATTAACTATAGTCCAACTGGTATTATTCTTAAAATCCAGAATATATTATGAGTATATGTCCTTTATTTAATCGGACAATACTCTACGAAACTTGTTTTCGTATATGAGATGACAATTTCCGCCAGAATCAGGGGGAGACTCTATGCTATTAGAGGTTGACATTAATTAACTTAAAGGTTATATCACTTCTATCCTATCATGATCAAATCGAAAAAGACTGTCATTAAATAGGCGTGAAAAATCTCATTTAGCTTTCCAGCAAGCTTATGCCGTTTGAAAAGGGAAATCCAATCACATCTAGCAAGCAGTAGCATTTTTATATAGGCTACAAATATACTCCAACAATCTATGATAATACGATTCACATTCTAAAAATTAATATATCCTCATTTGAATAATAGGAGATTATAACGCCTGTGGGCATTGGTATCAGTAAATTTTGAATTTTTCAAAGTATGCATACATTTGGGAATTGTGTGGGATCGTAGTAAGCTATAAATTGTTGAATATTCATTTATATTATATTTTGAAATAATAAATGATGGTGGTTAAGAACCCTGACCTCTGCATAGGAATATCGACATATGTGATTGGTTGGCATACAATCCAAATTTGATTGGATTAATTTCTCAATAATGCAATTTTGGTTCCAAAACTTACACCTTAAAATTTCCAAGCCTTTTACTTACAGGTTAGTATAGTTATAACGCGTTACACGAGAAATATGTTCCTTTTTAGGACGATTTAAGGGTTTTATTTCTGCTCAAACCCGAGGATTGATTCAATAAATTTTTGTTCCCTTTGTATAATGCTTTTGGCGTGGTAGTCCTTGAAGGATTCATATTGCATTTACACAAGACATGTGATAGGGAACATATTTAAATTTGTAATCCTTGTAGGATTAAAATTATATTTAGACAACTACCTGAATCGATTGTGTTAGGTTTTAACAATCCTTTCTGTGTTTTTAGAAATTTGGTACAAAATCAAAAATACAGATTAATTAGTTGATGACTTTAACATTATAGGTCTCTTGAGGAGTCCTTAAAAACACAAAAATCCATGCTTTAGCGGCATAAATATTATTTTCCTTAAATCTGTAGTTAAAATATTATGCTTGCTTAAAACTTGTCTATAATATAGGTCATAGTTATGATTTTGATGCTTGTTGGTATAAACACTCATATAGTTGAGTTAATTAGCATCCTTATTTAAATCAAAAGTTGTACTCTTTTCCCTTCGCTTCAGGTTTTGTCCCATGTGGTTTTCCTGACAAGGTTTTAACGAGGCAATATCTTGTTGACGTTTGATTTTCTTTCAAATGTTGATATTTGTGCTCTTTTTCCTTCGTCCAAATTTTTTCCCATTGGGTTTTATTGGAAAGGTTTTAGTGAGGCAATTTAATTCAACATGATGGTCATCCAAGGGGGACTTGTATCAATTTTGGTTGTTTAGTGGATGCCCACATTTGATTAAACCAAATCAACTTAATTATATTTGGATTTCCTTCTCACAAATACGATTTTTGTTTATGTCTGATAAGGTGGCACTTTGTTTAAGAAAATACATCAACAACTTCTGTGAATCATCTCCGAGAATCTAGCAATCAAGGACACAAGTACTTAATGTATTGAAAGAAACATGGAGACTCGAGAACACTACTATTCGAAGACTAACACAAAAGAAGACTTCATCAACTAGTAGATTTATCACTAAAGCATTGATATCTCTAGCATTTAAGAAATTCGTTTATCGAAATTGGGAAGTGTTGTCTCGAAGATTTGCAAGCCAAGATTTATCTGAAGTACTTATCAGGGGGAGCATCATAGTAAAAGATATTTTACTGGACAATCACGTTGTACTCTTTTTCCTTCGTCAAGGTTTTGTCCCACTAGGTTTTCCTTGTCAAGGTTTTAATGAGGCAACACATTCATGTCCAACTCTGTTCTAAGTTTTCTCACAGTTGTACTCTTTTTCCTTCGATCAGGTTTTGTCCCTTTTGGATTTTCCTGACAAAGGTTTTAATGAGGCAATTGCTTAGATACAGTGGTCATCTAGGGGGAGTGTTATAAACGGAAGGTTATTAGGTAGATTCCCACTTTAGTGGGACCCCATTACTTGGACACCAAGTATGTAAACTCTATAAATAGAGTCCCTAATCTTTGTAAACACACACATGAATAAGAAATCTCTCTCTCTTCCTCTCCTCTACTTTGTGTCTCCTTCTCTATTTGCTAGTTTCACAACAAATCTTTGTAAATGGCATCATATATAGTTGGGAGGAAGGAGTGTCTTAGCTCTCTTCTCTCGATCGTCTCATGCGATGGTTATATACGCTTTTCTTGTTTTAATTTATAAAATTTCGTAAAAATCAAAATAATCAAACATCATTTTTTAAGGAAAATGAATGGACTTGGTTAGAGGGAAGGATAAAAAAAGAAGGATATTATTGGGGCGACACATTCCATTAGAGGGGCGTCACCTAATAGGACAAAAACGGGTCACCCATAAGTAATTTCAAAAACCCCTTATCTTAAATAATTTTGTAATGACCAAACAACCCTTATTTAGTTAATTTTAATTTAATTTAATTTAATTAGATAATAATCAAATTAATGAATTTTGTTATATACTTGGTGAATTCTGGGACAAAGTTTTTATGGGAAGAAAAACTAGAGAGAAGAATATTTTTTTTGAGATTTCTTTCAAACCCTAGATTTTGATTCACTCAACCAAGATGAATGAAACAATTTACGAATTCGAGGTGGGTGAATCTTTGTATGATAGAGAAAAAAAGTTTTACATCCCTCATGTTGGAGATCAAGAGATGGATAATTTGGTAGATGTTAGAGATGGTTTAACACAAAGTGATGATGAGTCTCAACCAATTTAAGAAATAAATCGACAAAGTGAAGAACCAATGGTTGAAAATCAACAGGTATGCCTCTAAACTATCTCCCATGAGCTCAATTTCGCTCAAAATTAGCAAAAGTACGTTAACAAATTCAGATTTTTCAAGTTAATGCTCCTGTTACGGTTGGGTTTAAGTTTCAACACCAACCGTAATCTTTATTTACGGTTAGGTTTGGATGATTTCCAAACCGTAACTGGTGATGAATAGGACAAAAGATGTATTATGGTTGGGAAAATTCTAGCTAAACCAAACAGTAAATAATTTTTGCATGGGCATTTAATTCTCTTTATGGTTGGATTTGTTACAGAATTCTAAACCGTAAATAGAATTACGGTTGGGTTATATTTTTTAATTCCAAACCGTAATTGTGCCTGTGTTTTAAGTCTTGTTCCTACGGTTGGAAATAAATATATTACAGCTAGGAATTCAACAGACGGTTGGGTTCGACTCTCTTTGGACCTAACCGTAAATGTAAGTTTCCTTCTTCTTTTGGACTAATGTTGTGATATTTTGGTTGATAGATCGTGCTTCCACCTAGCCCAATGTCTTCCCAACCGGATGCAAACGAAATTCTAACCGAAGATTCTTCCCATCACTATTTGACCGACTTGGTAGGTGTTTTTTTCTTTTGAAACTAATGGAAAGATATGTTTCTCATTCATTTGACAATATCACTATGTTTTATTAACTGACTTTGAGTTTTTGGACCATGTAGACATGGAAAACGAAGAAAGAAGCACATGAATGGACAAGAGAAACGTGGCAAGTTAATTATGTGTGTTATAGTTTGTAATGGATCAACAAATGACTTCCACTTTCAAATGGTTTGTGAGTGTAGTGGAGAAAGTAAAAGTCATGTGAAAAAGGGTGCCGAATATAAAATAAAGACGAATAGGAAAAATACTACTTTCACTAAGAAGACTAAATGCCCGTTCAAGCTTCAATTCAAGCACAACAAGAAAAGTGAGAAAAGTGAGGAGTGGTATTGGTATTTGGAGAAAGTTGTATGCGGTCGTCATAACCATCACATACCGGAAACTTTGCTATCCCATCCTTATGCGGAGCGGCTTAATGATGAAGAAAAACTTATTGTAAGTTCCATGACGGAAAACCGTATGAAACCCCTTGACATAATTGGTCATATAAAGATCCTCAACCCAAAGAATGTTTCTACTTTGCCAACCATCTACAATGCCAAAACAAAATTGAAAAATCAACAATGGGAAAATAGAAATCAAATGCAACAATTAAGGCATTTGGGGGAGAAGCATAATTACTCGGTTTTCCATAATGAAGATGAGGATGAACAAATAAAGAATCTCATATTGGCTCATCCCGAGTTTATACAATTGGCGCGGTGCTCCAATCAAGTACTTTTAATGGATTGCACGTACAAGACCAACAAGTATGAGATGCCAGTGTTGAACATTATTGGACAAACTTCCACCAACTCTCCGTTTAGTTTTGGATTTTGCTTCTAGGAAAATGAGCTTGAAGAGAGTTATGTGTGGGCACTACAACAAGTGAAGTTATTCTACGTGGAGGTATATACCCCTAAGGTGATTGTCACCGACAAGGAACAAGCATTGTTGAATGCAATAGAGAGGGTTTTCCCGGATGCTCATCACCTTCTTTGCACGTTCCACTTATGGAATAACATTGATACTAAATGTAAGACCATCATTTGTCGAACAAAGAAAAGTGAAATGGAGAGAATAAAGAAACTACCGGTTGATCAAAAAAAGGAAGCCAAAGAGAAATTTAAGAAGGATGACAAGTTGACGGAACTAAGATGGGCTAGTTTCCAAAAGGATTGGGAAGCCATGTCATATTCTCTCACCGTGGAATATTATGAAGAACGATCTCGTATGTTATTGGCTAGTTTGAGAAGTTATCCAATTATAGTGCAATATTTGGTGGACAAATGATTGGATCCGCACAAAGATAAGTTCGTAGCCACATTCACTAACCAATATAGACACTTCGGCAACCAAGCTACAAGTACGGTGGAATCGTCTCACAATCGGTTGAAGAAGAAGCTTCATAGTGGTGATGGTGGATTTGTTACGGTATTCCAATCCACGCACACCTATTTCCTCCGTGATCTCGATAGAGTTAGGTAGCATTTTGAAAAAAACCGATCTAGTAGACACACTAAATGGAATAACAATCCTTGGCTTCATAGTATTACTTATCAAGTGTCGCATCGTGCAATTGATTTGATCATGAAAGAAGTGACACAAATTGAGTTGGGTAACTTTGACGAAAGAGAGTGTGTTTGTCCTAACATGTCAAGTTTGGGCCTCCCATTTCGGCATGTCATAGATAATTACAGTGACAAGGTTATTCCGATACAAGATGTTGATCCATTTTGGCAAAAATTATCATTCCATGAAACAATAGTGGATCAAGATTTCGAAGGAACATTTGGCGATACCGACATCGGAAAAGCGCTAGCCGGAAAATATGATACGTTAACCCGGGGGCAAAGGAGAATATGGTTGACTAAATTGAGTAACTTCGTATACCCGCAAACTAGGAACAATATGAAGGAACCACCTAAGAGGAATAAAAAGGGGAGGCCTTATACGAAACAAAAGAGGAGCGTAGTAATGAAAGCGACAAGGGATTTGTTGGAAGAATCAAAGAAAAGAGATCCTTTGAGAATTGAGTTGTTGCGAAAAGCCTATGAAGCGGAGGATGAGATGGAGGAGGATGTTCAAGTTAGAAACAAACAAAGAAGAGTTCAAATGGAAAAAGGAGAACCAAGTCATCGAAATGTACAAGAAAAATAAGGAGAACCAAGTCATCGAAATGTACAAAAAAAAGATGGAGAACCAAGTCATCCAAATATACAAGAAAAAGATCTTAAGCCTCCCTCTCAAGAAAGTTCAACAAGCACAGTTGATTTCAAAGGAAAAGGTCCAGTCTTTCATTCCAAACAACTAGAAAAAGCGAAGTTGTTAAAGGAAAAAGTTCCAAACAATGCGGAACAAAAGATGGGGGAGATAAAAGAAAAGGTTCCAAAGCATGCGGAACAAAAGATGTGGAAGTTAGAGTAAACGGTTGCGAAGTTCCCTCCCAAGGAAAAACAAGAAAAAGACTTGGCTGTTGAGGCAATGTTAAACAATTAGAAAGAAGTATAGGAAAAAGTCCGATAGTTGGAATATTTCCGTCAAGTGAAAGGAATGTGACGGTTCATATTCCAAAAGCAACTTACAAACCACCCCCTAGAGATGATAAGGGTCGATATTCACGAAATTTATATATCATTTATGAAAATTATCTTATTTTTTTACCCGACTTTGTTCGTGACTATATTAAGTCCACGGATGAGGTAGATGGAGATGGGAATTGTGGTTACCACGTCTTCGTGGATCAACTTGGACCCTTTGAAGACGTGAAAGATTAGGGTTGTGAAGAAGTTGACTATGTAAGGAAAAAATGTTTAATGGAACTACGTGGGAACCGAGATTATTACATACCAATGATGAGATGTGAAAATTATTAGTCCGAGATGGTGTTAAACGAAAGGTTTGTGGCATGGGAAAAGCGGTTACACGACAATAAATGTTTGACAAGTGAGTATTGGATGTACATGCCTATAAACGGCTAACTACTCGCCAATGCATTCAATTGCGTCATCCATTATATCTCAAATGCATTGAGTTTCACATTTGCACCAACAAGAGTACCCTTTGATGATGAATCAGATAAAACAAGAAGAGTGGTGATAGGTTACGTGCACGGAAACCATTTAGTCGGTCTCCAAATGAGTGAAGGATGCCCACTACCTCCATTATTCGATTGTAACGAAATGTCCAAGTCTTGGTGTAATAGATTTGAGGAAAGTTTAGAATTTTGGAAGGCACTACAATTGTCGAGGAGTAATGTATCATTTGAATTGATGAGTGATGATGAGGATGACTAAACGTTCACGAAGGGTGATGAAAATATTTTGAATGACTTACTAGGAATAAAAGATTTTGTCTAGAAGTGATAATAAGGTCATATGTATCTTCTTTTTGAATGAAGTATCTTGTTGAATTGATTTGACAATATTATATGTAATTTGAATGACTTCCGTCTTGAAATATAACGCCTTCCAATCCATATCAAATACATTTTTCTTCTCGGCTTCACGCGTCTTCTTTTCTTGAGACTTTTGGATATATACCGCAGCTTCCGGATCATTATTGATCACATGAGGATGACCAAAATGGTAATACCATTCCAAATAACCTTCTTCGGCTTCCTTTGTGCCTAGAACATGAATGAGCTCCTTCATATGGACTTGGTATTTTTCATTATTGTGGTCTTTCCAAACATCAATACTTGGCTCTGGGCTATAGTTGAGCACGACATTAGAACCTTTTTCTGAAGAAGCATTAGGCAACAATTTGAACGATTCTTGAGCGACTTTTTCTTGCACATAACCATATTGGCGGAGAACTCGATGCGGATTGGCCATTACATACCCATGAGGATGAAACAAAGGCCCGTTGTAGGATTTCAAACTTGAAAAAACACGATGATCAATCTCTTCTCCAAACTTATCTTTCTGTAGATCTATTTAAGGATCAAATATCACATCTTCAACAGTGAGAGTATCCATTTTCAACCTTAAAGCAGCTATCTTCTCTTCTTTGTGCTTTACTTAGGTACCAGTGAATATGAACTTTCTTCCCGTAGGACCAGTATCTCCGTCTTCACAAGATGTAGAAGGTCTCATGCTTGGGAAGTGGTCATATACCCATGCCTAACAGATTATATATAAACATAAAATATGAATATATATATATATATATAAAACAAAACAAAACAAAAAAAGAAAAGATATATATATATATATATATATATAATAAAAAAAGAAAAGACAAATGACCTGAAAAAGACCAACATTCCCAGCAAGTTCAGTGGCTCCAACCCTCGAAGCTCTTCGAAAACTATCAAGTAAATAAGCAAGGGTAGCGGTGCCCCAAGCATACTTTTTGGTCTCCTTGATATCTTTATCTTTTAACCATTATAGATAGTGTGCATTAACTCGATTCCCCGAGTTATCAGGAAAGAATATAGTACCAAGGGCATGCAATAGGTACGCATTGGCTGTACGACGAGCTCTTGTTTCATCTATCACCTCCTTACGTTCTACTACAACTTTATGTGTTCCTCCAAACATAACTTTCAAATTCTTCAACAATATCTTTTTGACAGGTATAGATGGACCTTCTCTTGGTTCATTTGGTTTATCTCCACCAGCCTACTTAAACTGTTTCCCCATCTCAGCTGGCTCCCATCCAAGTGTGTCTTTGACAAGAGAATAAGGATTTGTCCAACTCATGTTGTTGTTAAAACCTTCATAAAAAGATTTTCCTTCAATGTTTAAGTCCAAGATTTTTTTTCACATCATCTGGCGTTATTGTCATCTCGCCGAATGGGAGATGAAATGTATCGGTTTCTGGCCAATATCGCTCTCTAAAGGCACTTGCAAAAATAGAATCAAACTCATGATGATGGTATAGAATTCCATGACCTAACCCCGAATCCAATACAATATCACGAACAACTTCACATTCTTTACCTAACGGCCAATGAGCAGCCTTCTGATGTTTTAATTTCTTCAACGCAATCTCATGATCCTACAAAGAATGTATAAACAACAAATTTGTTAAATTTCTAAATTATACCAAATAAAAAATATATAAAGTTGAACAAAATCATGCAAAATAAGAGAAAGTTTGAGATTATTACCCTGCTTTCGCAAACCTTAGCATCCCATGAATATGGATAACCAAATAAGATCGCATATTTATCGGGCGCCTCACCCCAAAGTCTACCATTCTTCTTCTTAGGCAACAACATGTCTTTGCCACTAGGAATTGCTTGCCTTTAGGTGAAGGTTTCTTCTTCAACTTTTTTTCCCGCTTGAGGTTTAGGTGTAGCTTCAGGTGAAGCAACAACAACTTGTTTCCCTTTTCCTTCAACTTCTTTCCTTTTGCCTTCAACAACTTGATTTGGTGTATCCCTAATCACAAGTGTACCTTCCGATATCACCGGTAGTTCAAGTTGATCCTCTTCAATTTCTAGGTTTTGGAAAACATTATCTTCCTCTTTAGGTGGTTCAAGATGTCTTGAGATACTTCCTTGAATCATATCCTTCTTCTTCTTAGCATCCTTGTGGATACCTCTATAATATACCCCACAATGAACTTCATGGCGAGGAGGAGGAGTATCTTTTGGCGTTAAATCATACCCTCTCTTCTTTTTAACAACTCTCCTACAAATTACAAGAAATAGAACTTATAAAATTTGTTGAAAAAATTTAAGGTTTCAGGATAATTTACGTCTGGGTTATCCAAAATCGAACCTAGACGTAAGCCAAATTACGTCTGGATAAAAACTAAACCAAGCCGTAAGGAATATTACGGTTGGAAAAAACAGTAAATTTTCTTAGACGTAACCAAACATCTAAAAACATCCAGGAACATTTACGGCTAGATTTATCATATATAGAAACAAACCGTAACAAATTACGGTTGGGAAATTTAGTATACCTAGCCGTAATCCAACATGCAAAACCAAATTTACGGTTTGAATTCAACTAAATCTAACCGTAAGTTCTTAAAAAATATAGTTACGGTTGGGAAATAAGTCCCTAACCTAGCAGAAACAGAATAGAAACCCTAATTTTATTTCAATTTCATTCAATCTAACCTATTTTAAGCACAAAAACGAATAAGAAAAGATGGGTTTGTCGATTAATACCTTCCATACACCATGGGTTGTTCTTTAGGAGTTCCAAATTCTGAAAAATTAGTTGCTTCAATCGATGGTTGTTGAGGATGAAGTTGTTGGTCAGGGGGTTAATTGAGATGTTGATTACCATCACTGCAATCAGTTTGCTTCTTCCTCATCTTTCATAGAGATTTCAATCCTAAGCGGTTCAATTTTTCGGATCGCCGATTAATCGAAAATGATGAAATGAATTGAAATGAAAATCAAAATTTACTGTGATGAAGAAGGAAGAGAAAGAGAAGAAGAAGAAGAAGAAGAAGAAGAAGAAGAGCATGAGTCAAAATGGTTGAAAGTATGTGAAATTAGGTTTTTATTCTTTTAGTTTTAATTAAAGGGTAATTTGGACAATTGCTATTGAATCAAAAGTACCCCATAACCAGATTTTTGATCACTAAATATCCAAGTGAAGCCCCTCTAATAAAAGGTGATGCCCCAATAATAGCCTTCTTCTAAAAAAAATATAGCGACAGCTATTTTTTTTCTTAGAAAGAAAAAAAAATTGTTTGAAAAGTATCACAGAAACATACAGATGCTTGAGTGAAGAAAAAGATCCTTAAGGAAAATTAAGGGATATTTTGACTTTGGGTCACATAAAAGTGACCAGAGTTGCGATTGGGTCACGTCAAAATTTTTATTGGAGTTTGGGTCATGAGATTGTCGTTGACCGTCTTGACCGTTATAAAAATTGTTAAACCTTAAAATGACTGAATAAAAATCAAATCTTCATTTATTTAGTAACTAATTCTTCCCCAAATTTGAAAATTTCGAATGCATCTTATATTTCTCTTCTTCTTCCGCTCTCATTCTGTGTCAATTTCGAATCCAATCAAACCCAACTCCCAAATACTTCCAGAACTTCGAAAACCCATTTAATCTCCTCAATTGATTAGCACAGACCAACAACAACAACAACAATACATATCCTTTCGTTGGTTTCTCGGTGGACCTCAGCTTGAATCATTACTCATATTGCATGTTCTAGCTTTGTTTTAATCATCGAAAATTTCTCTCAGCTGAACTTACTAAACGCTAAAACATATCTTTGGAGAGGATCTTTTCTTCGTAATTTTTACAAACAATGGATGTGCAAGAAGAAAATAATCACGGCTCCAGTTCTTCTCTGCTGAATCGGGATTGAATGCGGTCCAATCAAGAACCAAAAGGTGTTAAAATCAGCAAAAAGGTTTAATAATTCTAATTAGAATGATTTCAAATCAGAATCAATAATCAAAATAATTTAAGAACCCTATACATGTTTTTATTTTTTGAAATTTGATTCTTGAAACATTCAACTGATATTTACAATTTGATTTGTGTGAATTTGATTCTTGAAACAGTGATGAGGAAGATATTTGGGGTTTCCCGAGTAAACACGCTTGGAGGAGTTGCCTGTATACCTGAATAATAAACATATGCGATTCCTTGTACTTCATTGGATTAATTAAGAATCTAGGTATAAATGATAAACTTGGAAGAATTGTGTGTTTGTTATATTCTTGAGGTTATACTGAAGAATGTTGTTTCGTTTGATGGTTCGGTTCTATACCCTGCATATCAGATGTTTGATTTTATTCTCTAAAGAAAAATCTTTGGATGACTCTTAACTGTAAATAATCATAGTTAATTAATTTAAAAAACCATAGTTACAAATACTCTTAGTGGGGCGGCGACATCTGTTGCTGACGAACTACTAACATCTATGGCAGGAGTCGTTAACTTATGGTTGGCAGGTAGATTCCCATCTATTCTGGGCGAGTTTCTGGCTAGTGCACCATTAACTCCTTTGCTCAAGCCAGGAGGTGGACTAAGACCAATAACAATAGGGACAGTTTGGAGGAGGATGTGTTCGAAGTTGGCGGTGTCTGCGATGAGTAAGGAAATGGCCGTCTACTTGGGTAATCATCAATTCAGAGTGGGTATCCCCGGCGGAGGAGAAGCAATTATTCACTCGGCCAATAGGTTACTCGAGTTGAAAGGGAGACATGGGAATATGACCATGTTGTTAGTTGATTTCACTAATGCCTTTAATTTAGTTGACAGGAGCACTCTGATCAGGGAGGTTCGGACCAAATTCCCAAGTATCGCGAGGTGGGTTGGGTTTTGTTATGCTAAGCCACCAAGGATTTATTATAATGAATTCAATTTATCTTCGGCATTGGGGGTTCAGCAAGGTGACCCTTTGGGACTTTTATTATTTGCTCTAGCGTTACATCCGTTGGTTTGTATGATTTCTTCGCAATGAAAGATTGACTTACAAGTATGGTACTTGGATGATGGAACTTTGGTAGGAGATACGGTGGAGGTGTCGAAGGCTTTAAGCATTATTCAGTCGGAAGGAGGCAGCAGAGGGCTTCATCTTAACATCAAGAAGACTGAGATTTTTTGGCCTACTGTTGACCCTAGGGGTTTAGCCGATAACGTGTTTCCCGCGGACATCGGTAGGCTTTCTAGAGGGGTGAAACTGCTGGACATCCCGGTTATTCTAGATCTTAAGTTCAGCAGCAATCTAATACAAGCTAGAGCCGACAAAACAATTCATCTGATGGACATTGTGAAGAAACTACAAGATCCTCAATGCGAGCTTCTTCTGTTACGCATCTGCGCTGGGGTGTCAAGATTGTATTTTGCTATGAGGACTGCCAGCCCCTTGGCACTGCTTCAAGCTAAATCCTTGTTTGATCAACGTTTGATGCTCTTTTTAAGACACATTGTCACAAGAGATGACGCTGGCTTCGGACCACTTCTACAACGTCTCTCAACCTTGCCAATGAAATATGGGGGTCTCGGTGTCTACACAATGGAAGATACCAGCCATTTTTGCTATATCACATCATGTTTTCAGACTAGGGGCTTACAAGAGACCATGCTAAAGGTTTCCTCTGATGATGTGCCTGGCGCGTGCTTCAAGCGAGATTTGAATAATTTCCTAGAGGTATGTGGTTTGACTACTTCTACCTTCAACATAAATAATATTGCCCCACATCCAATGCGTTTGTTGGCAGTGTTATATTTTGATGTTGTGAAGAAGCAGATTCCGTCACAGTTCTCTATGTCCAGTCGAGATTCAGTTTTATGGCAAAGTAACAGGGTGCCACATGCTTTGGATTTTCTTAAGGCGATTCCCATTAGTGATTTAAATCAAAGTATAGGACCGAGGCAATTTAGGTCGGTGTTAAGTTATAGATTGGGAATACCTCTTTTCGGGGAAGATAGTACATGCTCAAGTTGCAACAAAAAGATGGATATTTTCGTAGATCATGCTTTGCACTGCGCTAGTGATGTGGGAAACAAATTCCTCCATGACCTTGCAAGGGATGTATTCCCTGACATTTGTTACAAGGAAGGTGTACATGTCAGGAAGGAGGTAGAGCTTGGTTTATTATCATACAACGGTACTCCCTTGAGACCAACGGATATACTTGTTCATGGTTGGGAAAATGGTCAGGATGTTACTGTGGTTTCACCGTTCACTGGTGGGGGAGTGCGTACATTTATACCCGGCCAGGCCATATCGAGGGCTACAACGCGTAAACGTATTAAATACCTAGATAAGTGCTCCACTCACGGGTATGGTTTTGGTGTTTTAGCCTTTACAACTTTAGGGGAATTGGGCGAGGAAACTATAATTTTGTTGAGGAGGTTGAAGAATTGTATCACCAACCATGATGCTAATTATAAGATAGGAGGAACTCTTTTTTATAGAATAGGGTTAGCTATCCAAAAGGGTGTTGGTGCCCAGCTTGTTGCAAGGCTACCCACCAACATAATGTAATCTGACCTTCTAAGGCTTTTTATATATATCATTTAATATTTAATTAATTTAACGGTCAAGACGGTCAACGACGGTCTCGTGACCCAAATTCTAATTAAAATTTTGGCGTGACCCAAACGCAACTCTGGCCAGTTTTATGTGACCCAAACGCAACTCTAATTTGTGTGAATTTGATTCTTGAAACAGTGATGAGGAAGATATTTGGGGTTTCCCGAGTAAACACGCTTGGAGGAGTTGCCTGTATACCTGAAGAATAAACATATGCGATTCCTTGTACTTCATTGGATTAATTAAGAATCTAGGTATAAATGATAAACTTGGAAGAATTGTGTGTTTGTTATATTCTTGAGGTTATACTGAAGAATGTTGTTTCGTTTGATGGTTCGGTTCTATACCCTGCATATCAGATGTTTGATTTTATTCTCTAAAGAAAAATCTTTGGATGACGCTTAACTGTAACTAATCATAGTTAATTAATTTAAAAAACCATAGTTACATAACATGGAAGGTCCCAGGAGGTCACCTGGTCATCCCCGTTCCCCGAAGTTTCATGCGTTCCAGGAGGTCCCAGGTTCAAGTCCCCAATGGCGTAATATTGCAGGAATTAACATGGAAGGTAGTGTTAGTTTGCCCCCCCTTGTGACACAATCTCGCCCCCCTCCCGCTTTGGCTCCCTTTGGTAAGGTTACCCATGAGGCTCGCTGGTAGGCTAGCACAACAACCTGTTCAATTAATGTAGTAGTATGTCGTTGGACCCTAGCTTGTTAGGCTTCCAGCTAGTTTCATGTAATAATAATAAATTGTTACATAACTAATCGTTTAATATTTAATTAATTTAATGGTCAAGATGGTCAACGACGGTCTCGTGACCCAAATTCTAATTAAAATTTTGGCGTGACCCAAACGCAACTCTGGTCAGTTTTATGTGACCCAAAATCAAAATATCCCAAAAATTAACCACGCCCGATGCATACATAATACGAGCACAAATCTGAGAGTCAGTCCACTGGCGGAAGAACTCGAGAGTCGGTCCACGGGCCAAGTTATTAAGCTAAAAGAACTAATAATCAGACTAATCTTGAGAAGTCGGTGCACAGGTCAAGTTACGCTCTAGATCACTTTTACTTGATTCTTAATAGCCTGAAAAAATACATATAACCGATCGCTCTGTTCTTGCTAGGGTTTCTTAAGTTTTACCATCATGTCATCACCACCGTCGTCACCACCACCAGCACCTCCACCACCACCAACGGCACCACTTCCACCAACATCGTCATCAATTATCGCAAACAACGATGATATCTTAACACAACTTCTAGTTTGTCTTCCTAACAAATCACTGCATAGATTCAGATGTGCATCGAAACAATGGTGCTCACTCATCTCAGGTAACTATTTCATTCAAAAACGTAGCAGTCGTAAATACCGTCACCGTTCTATCAATGGACTGTTTTTGCACAGATGGCTTGATTCACGCATCACGGATAACACCTGGAAATTCGATTTTATCTCCATTGATTCCAACGTTAGGGAGAGCATTATGCCCTCTAAAACCTTAAGTTTCACCAATGATATAGGTGGTATACAAATCGAACAATCTTGTAATGGTCTTCTGTTGTGTAGTACCTTCAAATTATACAACTTCAACACTAGAAGCTTTAATCCAAGCGCTCAAAACTACTACATATACAATCCAACCACTGAACAGTACACCATCCTACCTCGATTTGTGGATCGAAAATACAGTTTTAGACCAGGTTTCTGTGTTAGTTTCAGTGTTAGTTTAGCTTTTAATCCGATTAAATCACCTCATTACAAAGTTATTGGCATGTTGAGGACCTTGAAAAACGATTATGAGATAAATATCTACTCTTCGGAAACATGTACATGGAAAGTCGTTGCACATTCACATGCTTTGCCTAATATATGCGGTTCTGGTGTCTTTTGGAATGGTTTGTTGAATTGGCACAATGTAGATGGGTCTTTGGTTTATTTCGATATTGAGAAAGAAGTATTTAGATCAGCACCGATGCCACATCTTGCGGAATTTCACACTATTTTGTACTTCGGTGAGTGCAAGGGTCATTTGTATTACATTGAGCTTTCTGACGACTGGGTAATTTCTGATCCGAGCATCCTTATATATGAGAGGCACTACAGTACTGGATGGTGTTATAAATGTCGTATCAGTTTCCGAAGCTTGAGAGAGTTATTTCATAAGAAGGTTGGGTATTATATTAAAAGGTTCGATGTCAAAGTGTTACTTCTCGATGGTGAAGAAATAAAAGAAGAATATGAGTCGCCAAAGTTGGTTTTACTTATACGGGATAAAGTTCTTTCATTTGATCTTGGAGATTGGAGTATGAATGAAATTCACGACATAGAAGTACCCGCAGTATTCGTTGCTCAACTGTTTTTTCCTCTTCTTCCTAAAGTCATTCATGCTTACCAGTACATCAAGACATTCGCTTCGGTTTAATGATGAAATTTATTGCTTTTGTTGAAGCTATCTCGTGTCAGTTCTATCGACTTTGATCGTTTCTAGTGTTAGTTCTAGCTTTGGCCGAAGAAAACAAATAAAAGTTGATAATTATCTTGTTAAGCTCGTAAAATTATGAGCCAGTTCATACGTACAATTTTTTTGTTTTTTGTTTTTGATGAGGGCTGTAAATTGTTTGAAACAAGAATGTAGACGAGTTTCCGGCATTTTACAGCCTATTTGAATGATTGCATCTGATTTATTATTTTGATAATATTGGGAAATTCTGAGTCATTACACTCAACTGGTATCGTCTTATTTTGATAATATTGCGCAAATCTGGCTCACTAAACTGAACCGGTGCTTGATTTAGATTCCAAGCTGGTGGTGGAGAAATAAAGGATTTTTCTGTAACAATCTGGTTATGGGGACAACTGCGTGCCGGCGATATTCATGAATTCGGTAGGGTTCTTTTTGTTATTTAGTTGGTAATTCTGATTATTTATTTTTATGCAAAAAGAATTTCATTTATTAAGCAAAAGAATTACATCTGATAATGTCATCATTCACCCATTCCAATATGTCTTGAGGGTAGTTTCCTGTGAAATTAAAATTCACTCTATTGATTCTAGCTTTCTTGGCTATTTTATCAGCTACCCCATTCTTAAGCATATTAACTGACTGACACTTAAAGTTTCCATGACTTGCTAACATAAATTTGATGTCAAGGATAGTACCATGATTCATCCAGTGAACATATGTAGTTTGTTCATTTATTGACTTAACTAAAACCTCACTATCTGACTCAAAAATGACATTGCTGTAATTCTGATTTTTGTGAAGCAAGTTTGTGCGCTTCTGGGTTTTGGGGGTTGAAGACATTCTTCTCCGATGGGATCTTCTTTTTGGACGTCGAAAGTGTCATGTCTTCTTCGATTGTTTCTGGTTTTCGGTAAAAAAATTTTTTTTCCTGAAATAAGGAAAGATTTTATTTAACTCAAAGAGAACTTACAAGACCACACCAAGCATACACACCGACTACAGATTACCAGAGACAAAGCAACAACATATTACAAGCACTCCTAACACCAGAGGAAAGCTATATCCCTTAGCTTTATCCTCAATCAGTTGATTAAAAATAAACTCTGGCGGAACTATCTCCCATTGATTACTACAGTTATTTGAACGAGCACATTTATCTAACCCATAAACAACTCTAATACACACTCTTTTAACAAATCTAACATGTACTTGAGCCATCTCTCTGTAGATACTAATACATTCATTCAGAAGTTGTTGATCTTCCCACTTTATACAGTCGCTTTTATGACATTCCAAAGATTTCAGAATAGCCTTAATATCACCTTCAATCTGAACTGAGTGAGTTTTTTTATTAGAATAATGTAGTACCTGATTTAAAGCCACGCCTGATCTACATCTCGCACCCTGCTTGTCCAGGCCAAGGCTTCCAGGAAGTCTCCTAAATAATTACGAATCACCACAGAAAAACCGGCAAAGTTAGTATCCTGGATAATTGAGGCATCAAAATTAACTTTTAACCATTCATATGGGGGTGGTCTCCAATACAGATTATCACTTGTTTCTAATATGGGTTGAGTAGATATAGAATTTCTAGACCTATGATGAATGCAGATGTTATGAGTATAGTAAAAGTTAAATATTTGTCTTATGAGTATCTCTGGAACCTGCATTTCGTTTTCAAAAACTTTCAAACACCTACTTTTCCAGATGAATCACAAAGTGATGACAACAAGATTTAACATCTCCCTTCTCGCTGTTGAAGCCAATTGAGCAGTTTCTATCCAAGATTGAATCCATTCTGTAATATCAGTACATCCTTTAATAGCATTAAGAATGAAAAGTGAAACTCCAGACCAAACCTCAATCTCATAAGAACATTGGATGAAAACATGGGTTGCGGTTTCAGTATATTGTGAGCACATAACACAGCAAGAAGATTGATAAGTGGTTTGCCTCCTGAAATTCGCCGCAATAGGTAATATATCTTTTACAATCTTTCGGATAAACATTTGGTATTTATAAGGGACTCCTAAATGCCAAATCATCAACCACATACGTTGCATAGATGGTGGAACTTCCTGAGAACATTGCTGACTCAATATTGCCCGATAAGCTGAATTGACAGTAAAATAGCCATTTCTAGTAAGAGAACAGAGAATTCTATTAGTGGCAAGCTGTTGCGGGATATAAATAGTCTCTATATGCTGAATCTGATCCATAGAGAAGACTTCTTGTAACTTATCTTTTCTCCATCTTCTATTCACATGATCAATATATGCATCCACCATTTTATTAGAGTTGAGATTAGGAAGTAGAGGAGGCTGATAATTTTTTTTAGTAACTGAACCAAACCGTAGAACCATCTCTTATTTCCCATATATGAAATCTACGAATCCATTTTAATCCACGCTGAATGCCATTCCAAATCCACGTTCCATTCTTTTTTATTTGACCATACAAAGGATCAGAATTTCTGTAATACCTTGCCCGTAGTAGTTGAACCCACTTAGCATCCTTTTCCTGCAACATTCTCCAAGCTAGCTTTGCCAACAACGCTTCATTAAAGCATCCCAAATTCTTTAAACCTAAACCACCCCATCTCTTTGGTTGAGGTAAGTCCTTCCAGCCAATAAAATAACCACCTCTCTTTGTGTTCTTATTTCACCAGTAATTCCTTTGCATAGATTCCATTTTCTTGATAGATTATCCAGTACATACCCATTTGGGAGTTAGCCATAGTACCTATTACAACCTGTATTTGAGTGCTTCTCGCTGCCTGATTTTACAGCTTTCCTTGCCAAGGTTGAAGCCGAGAACCCATTTTATCCAAGGTTTCTTCAAAGAATGCATTTTTATTACGACCAATGAAAAGTGGAATACCCAAATAATGTCCTTCAGAGGCATTCTTTGCATCTTGATCATTTATGTAATATATTCTTTAGCTTGTTCACTCATATGGGAACTGAAATGAACGCTTGATTTGTTCAGATTAACCATCTTCCCCGAAGCTTCACAGAATTGATTAATAATATTTATCAAATTGGTAATTGATTTTGCAGAGGCTGAAGAGAATAAAATACAATCATCGGTGAAGAATATATGTGAAATACTTGTACCTTTTATAGCTGGTTTGAGAGGTATTATTTCCCCTAACTCTTCTCATGCATGCAACATTCTACTAAAAGCTTCCATGCATAGGATAAAGATATATGGTGATAGAGCATCTCCCTGACGTAATCCTCTGGATGGTACAAAGGCAGGTGAAGGAGAACCATTTAACATAAGAGAAATCGAAGATGTGCTAATGCATTGATGGATTAATTGACACCATTTATCATAAAAACCTAAGCACTGCATAATTTTGATAACAAACCCGCATTCCATACGATCAAAAGCCTTCGTCATGTCTAATTTTATAGCTACTGCACCTGATTTTTTTTTTGTTCTTTTCATGTAATCAACTATTTCATGAGCAAAAATTGTATTATCAAGTATATTCCTTACAGGAACAAAAGCTGCTTGCCAAGGAGAAACAATCTTACTAAGAAATTTCTTCAATCTATTGGCTAATGTCTTAGAGATAAAGCTGTATTGTATAGACTGATAGGACGAAAATCTGATGGTGTTTCAACACATAACTTCTTCGGAATTAAAACTTGATATGTAAAATTAATTTGTTGAAATAATTTACCCGAAGAGAAGAATTGTCTCACCATTGCCACTAAATCATCAGCCACCTCATCCCAACAAACTTGATTAAACCCATCCTGAAAACCGTCTGGTCTCGGATAAGCCCATGCATTAATCTGAAAAATATCTTCTCGAATCTTCTCTCTGATTGGAATTCTGGTAAGCTCCTCATTATCATCCTGAGAGATGCATGGTTGAAGCAGATGAAAATTTTCTGAATCTTGAGACAGATTACATGAGGTTGTAATGGTACTGAAATGTTTAATGAGTAATGATTTGTTGAGTAATGTGAGTTATGTTAAGAGTGTAATTGGAGTGTCAACTTTATATTTAAGTTGTGTGTGTGTAGACTACACATGTGGGTGCATGACATCCATAAGTTGTAAAAACAAAAAGAAGAGAATTAGTATTATCTCTTCAATTAATCAAAATAGAGAGAGACTGAGAAGAACCAAAAGTTCCCACTCCTTCATTATCAAAATTCATCAAAATCATCTAAGTTTAATCACCCAAAATTCTAACAAATGGTATCAGAGCATAGATCGTTTGAATCGGATCTTGGAGAGTGAAGAAAAATCAATTTCTACCCATTAATTCAAAAAAATCAGCAACCCAATTTTTTTTTAAATCTAGATCCAAAAAAAGAAAAAACCCAATTTTTCAATCAATCTTCAACCAAATCAATGGCAAGTAGTAGTAACTCAAGTTTATACATTCAAAAACCTTCAATACCTCTCTTCCATGGAGAAAATTATGATTTTTGGGCCATCAAAATGAAGACCTTGTTCATGTCACAAGATGTGTGGGAGATTGTTGAAGATGGGTATGATGAAATTGAAGCTACAACAACTCTAGAAAAAGAAAAAAAGGATTTACTTAAGGAGAGTAGGAAGAAGAATGCTAAAGCATCCATGTACATTCAACAAGGAGTTGGAGACACTATTCTACCAAGAGTAATTCATTTTCCTAAAGCTAAAGAAGCTTGGGATATTCTTCAAAAGGAATATGGAGGTGATAAGAAGCTAAGAGAATTAAAATTACAATCATATAGAAGAGATTTTGAAAATCTAAAAATGAATGAGAATGAATGTTTGAATGAGTTTTCTTCAAGAGTTGTTGAAATTGTTAATAATATGTTGATGTGTGGAGAGAAGATGGAAGAAAGAAGAATTTGTGAGAAGATATTGAATTGTTTGCCAATTAAATTTGAACCCATTGTGGCAATTTTGGAGGAGACAAAGGATTTTGATACATTGAAGTCACAAGAATTATGGGCTTCTTTGAAGGTGTATGAACTAAGGGTTTCAAGGCATTCCGAAAAATCAATTGAAAGTGCATTTCAATCAAAATTGAGCTTGAACTCAAAAAATTCAGCAACATATAAAAATGAGTACAAGGGTGAATCAACATCAAACTTCAAAGGAAAGGGAAAATGGAAGAAAGGAGGAGCTAACTCCAACAACTACACAAAGAGTGATACTTCTCAAGTACCAAGGTGCAATTTTTGCAACAAGAATGGTCATTTGGAGAAGAATTGTTGGAACAAAGGAAAACCCCAATGTCAACATTGCAAGAAGTATGGACATTTGGAGAAGGATTGTAGGTACAAAGGTGAATAACAAGCCGGTAGAGCCGAAGAGAAAGGAGAAAAACAAAATTTGTTTTATGCTTGTCAAAGTGCTATGGAGACTTCCAAAAGTGAAGTGTGGTTTGTAGATAGTGGTTGTACAACTCATATGTCCGGTGTGAAGAGCTTGTTTGTTGACATGGATACATCCATAAACTCTCTAGTGAAGATGGGTGACGGAAACATGGTTCAAGCTAACGGAAGAGGTACAATTTGCGTGCAAACTATCAATGGTGCAAAATACATTAGAGATGTGTTATATGTTCCGGATTTGACACAAAATTTGCTTAGTGTTGGGAAACTTGTGGAGCTTGGTTATGCTGTCCATTTTGAAGATGGATATTGCACCATTTATGACAAGAAGAACAACAACAAAAGACAACTCATGAAGAGTATCAAGATGGAGAAAAATAGAAGCTTTCCAATTATCTTTGAAAAAGAGAAGAATGTTGCATTGAGGATGGAAACCATTGATGAAACATGGTTATGGCATAAAAGACTTGGGCATTTGAATTTCAATAGTCTCAAGTTACTTTCCAACAAGAACATGGTGCAAGGACTTCCACAACATATCAACCACAAGGATGGAGTATGTGAAGGTTGTGCACTTGGGAAACAACATCGCCAACCATTTCCAAAAGGTGTAGCATGGAGAGAAAATGAACTTCTTGGTTTGGTACATACCGATGTGTGTGGACCAATGAACACACCAACTCATGGAGGTAATATATATTTTATCTTATTTATTGATGATTTTAGTCGTATGACTTGGGTTTACTTCATGAGACAAAAATCCGAAGTTTTTAGCATCTTCAAGAAGTTCAAGAGCCTTGTTGAAAAGCAAAGTGGTCACTACATCAAAGTTTTGAGAAGTGATAGAGGCAAAGAGTACAACAACAAAGAGTTTGATAAATTTTGTGAAGATGAAGGCTTGGAAAGGCAACTAACCATGGGTTATACTCCTCAACAAAATGGTGTTTCCGAGAGAAAGAATCAAACCGTTATGGAGATGGCGAAGTCCATGCTTCATGAGAAGGGTATGCCTAAAGTGTTTTGGGCCGAATCCATCAACACCGCCGTCTACTTGATGAATAAGTGTCCAACAAAAGCCGTATGGGATAAAACTCCTTTTGAAGCATGGAGTGGGAGAAAGCCATCGGTAAGACATCTCAAAGTTTTTGGTAGTGTGTGTTATTCTCAAATTCCAAAGGTGAAGAGAACAAAGCTTGATGAATCAAGTGAGAAATGTGTATTTCTCGGTTATAGCCTCAAATCAAAAGGTTATAGGTTGTTTAGCTTGAAGAACAACACAATGATTACAAGTCGTGATGTCTTGTTTGATGAAGGAAGTTCATGGAATTGGGAAGAAGGCAAAATTGAGAAGAGAACCATTATTGTTGATGAAGAGCAAGAAAATTCAGCAACAAATGAAGTTGAAGAAGGTGAAGAAAATGAGGAAGAACTACCTCAAACACCTCCAAATACAATACAAGAAGCATCTCCAAGTACTAGTGCGTCAACATCACCACCACCACGACCAAAGAAGATGCAACGGTTGAGTGAAGTGTATGAAAGATGTAACTTTTGTATGGTGGAACCGGAAAATTTTGAAGAAGCATCAAAAGAACCGGTTTGGATAAAATCTATGGAAGAAGAAGTTTTTTTCATCGACGATAACAATACATGGGAGAAAGTAGAAAGACCAAGTGACAAAGAAGTTATTGGTGTGAAGTGGATCTACAAGGTGAAGTACAATGCGGATGGATCAGTTCAAAGGCACAAAGCAAGGTTGGTGGCAAAGGGATATTCACAACAACCCGACATCGACTACAATGAGACTTTTGCACCGGTTGCTCGTCTTGACACCATTAGAGCCGTGATTGCTATGGCTTCCCAAAAAGGTTGGTTACTTTATCAACTTGATGTCAAATCAGCATTTTTGAATGGAGAACTTCATGAAGAGGTCTATGTAGAACAACCACAAGGTTTTGTGGAGGAAGGAGAAGAAGACAAAGTTTACAAGTTTAAGAAAGCTTTGTATGGCCTCAAGCAAGCACCAAGAGCTTGGTATAGTGAGATAGATGGATACTTCAAAAGGAAAAACTTCAGCAAAAGCAAGAGTGAGCCTACACTATATGTGAAGACCAAAGGTACGTCTATTCTCATCGTTTCCTTGTATGTTGATGATCTTATCTTTACGGGTAATGATGTTCATATGATTGAACAATTCAAGAGAGAAATGATGATGAAATATGAGATGAGTGACATGGGTTTGCTCAAGTACTTCCTTGGTATAGAAGTTAATCAAAGTGAAGATGGAGTATTCATTTCTCAAAGTAAGTATGCCGAAAAAGTGTTGAAGAAATTTGGTATGCTTGGTTGTAACCCCACATCAACACCACTTGTAGTGAATGAGAAACTCAAGAAAGATGATGGAGGAAGAAAGGTTGATGAGACTTACTATAGAGGTCTTATTGGAAACTTGTTGTATCTTACACATACAAGACCCGACATCATGTTTGCTTCAAGTATGATTTCTAGGTTCATGAGTTCACCTAGTCATCTACATTTTGGCGCGGCAAAGAGGTTGTTGAGGTACATACAAGGAACAATGAATTTTGGAATCCTGTATTCTAGAAATTTGGATGTCAAATTAGTTGGCTATTGTGATAGAGACTTGGGAGGATGTATTGATGACATGAATAGTACATTGGGGTATGCTTTTTCTCTTGGTTCGGGTATATTTACATGGGCATCGAAGAAGCAAGAAACCGTAGCTCAATCCACAGCGGAAGCGGAGTATATTTCAGCATCAATAGCTACATCTCATGTTGTATGGCTAAGAAGGATTATGGAAGACATTCAAGAGAAGCAAGAAGAAAGCACCGAAATCTTTTGTGACAACAAATCGGCAATTGCTATGTCCAAAAATTCGGTTGAGCATTGTAGAGCAAGACACATCAAACTCAAGTACCATTTCATTCGAGAAGCGGTTGAAGATGGTGAGATAGAACTCAAATATTGCAAGACGGAAGACCAATTGGCGGACATATTCACCAAGGCACTTCCCAAAGGAAAATTTCAACATTTCCGTGAACTACTAGGAGTAGAAGAACATCACATTAAGGAGGAGATTGTTGAGTAATGTGAGTTATGTTAAGAGTGTAATTGGAGTGTCAACTTTATATTTAAGTTGTGTGTGTGTAGACTACACATGTGGGTGCATGACATCCATAAGTTGTAAAAACAAAAAGAAGAGAATTAGTATTATCTCTTCAATTAATCAAAATAGAGAGAGAGTGAGAAGAACCAAAAGTTCCCACTCCTTCATTATCAAAATTCATCAAAATCATCTAAGTTTAATCACCCAAAATTCTAACATGATTGAATTTATTCTCTTGATGTGTACCATTTACCCTTATCAACCCATATAAAATCAATTTGATTTCTTCTCCTCCTATAATTATCCCTTGAATGGAAAAACTTTGTATTCTTATCTTGACTATGAAGCAATTTATCTCTAGTGAGCTGATAACTGATATCATTTTTCTCCTTGTACCAACTTTTGAGTTGTTGTTGTATCTCTGTAAGACTGGCTTGAGAAGTATCCGGTGCACTTTGAGCTATAACAATCTGCCGTTGAGTTTTTTTTTTATCTGAGCATCAACATCACCAAAATGTATTTTCTTTCATCTTATAATATCTCTTCGAGCATTATTGAGTTCCTTATAGAGCTGCAAATATGGAGAACCACTATGATCAAAATCCCATGCTTGTCTAACAATTGACTTGAAAGACTCCTGATTTGTCCTTGTTTCATATAATTGAAAACGTTTGTAAAGGGTAGCAGACTGAGGATTGGTGGATAATAAAATTGGAGCATGATCAGATCCAAGTGGTATAAGATGATTAATGATGGCATTTGGAAAAAAATAAATCCATTGGTTTGAAGCTAAGGCTCTATCTAATATTTCCTGTACCAAATGAATGGATTTTATATGGTTTGACCATGTGAATGGATTTCCTGTAAATGGAACTTCTTGCAGCCCATATTGCATAATAGTGTCTGAATAATAAAGGGTGTTGAATATTTATGGGTTGAGAAGGAGTTCCTTTCATAACAGTATAGAGTGACATTTAAATCCCCTGTGATAAGCCATGGTAAATCCATATGCCTTCTCATATCATCTATTATCTGCCATTGTTTGGTTCTTTCCTCCTTATAACATGAACTATATAAGAAAGTGAGAACCCATTTTTTGGTTCTTTCCTCCTTATAACATGAACTATATAAGCAACTGAGAACCCATTGCTGACTCTATCCTAAAACCATCTTTCCATAATACTGCTAGTCCTCCATCCTTAAATTGATTATTATGACACCACATATTTGGATAATGCATATGTTGAAGTGTTGTTTAGTTTCCGAAAGAAAAATAATGTCTGGATTATATTGATGGATGCAATCTTTCAGGTGATTTATAGTATGCTTATTACCTAAACCCTGAACATTCCAAGCAAGTATACGCATGGTTGCAACACCATATGAAATATAATACTGATTAAGTTGTTTGAAACTATAAAAGCTAAATTTAACTTTGGATAAAAGAGAAAAATAATGCACATGCAAAGGTAATGGACAAACCTGATCTACTTGCCCTGTTGAAAGGTTCCCATATTGTTGGCCAGTAAGTTTATCCCATTCACCATATTGAGGATAAGGACGATAGTAAGTAGGATGCATTTGATGTTAAACTCCATAATTTTCTGATTGCATATACTCCTGCTGATTTTGATGTTCACTTGAATTCTTCTCTTGCACCTGAATATCTGGAATATCCTCATGAATCTGAACACTAGCAGAGATACTTGCAGTTGAATCTTCTCGAATTCTCTTAGGTCTTCTAGCATTCGAAGGCTCAGAACCTCCCATTGGCTGAGTATAAATAGTTGATACATGAAAACCATCCTCAGGAATCTAAAAATCACTACACCAAATTTAGTGATTAGCAACGGTAACTGGCAGTTGCAAAGTGGGGTTGTAACAGTTCTGCTCTGTTACGAAAGTCAATGTTGCAATTTTTCGCAAAATCAAGTTTCCTTGTGTTGATGGTGGTTTTTAGCTTAAGGATAAAATCGTAAAACACTAAACCATAGCAAACAATAATGTCACAACATTTAAAGCAACAAGCATTTACTAGGTACATTTACTAAAATCTTTAATGTGTCTATAAAATAATTACCCGGGTATATTTTTCAAAATTAGGGTTACAACGAACCAAACCCTAATTCCCACGTGTGCCAAATGGAAAATCATGCCAGCCACACCGACCGCGCCAAGGCATGCCAACCATGATAGCCGTACCTCTGTGCCAATGGGAAATCATGTCAGCCACACCGACCGCGCCAAGGCATGCCAACCATGCTAGCCGCACCTCTGTGCCAATGGAAAATCATGTCGGCCACACCAACCACGCCAAGGCATGCCAACCATGCTAGCCGCACCTCTGTGCCAATAGAAAATCATGCCAGCTACACCAACCGCGCAGAGGCATGCCAACCGCACCTCTGTGCCAATGGTAAATCATGCCAGCCACACCGACCGCGCCAAGGCATGCCAACCATGATAGCCTCACCTCTGTGCCAATGGAAAATCGTGCCAGCCACACCAACCGCGCCGAGGCATGCCAACCATGCTAGCCGCACCTCTGTGCCATTGGAAAATCATGCCAGCCACACCAACCGCACCGAGGCATGCCAACCATGCTAGTCACACCTCTATGCCAATGGAAAATCATGCCAGCCACACCGACCACGCCAAGACATGCCAACCATGCTAGCCGCACCTCTGTTCCAATGACAAATCATGACAGCCACACCAACCGCGCCAAGGTATGCCAACCATGCTAGCCGCACCTAGTCCAATGGAAAATCATGCCAGCCACAATCTCCAAGATTATCCATGACGTGATCGTTTCCGAGCATACATTTTATCCATCTGTCCCTAGAATACAACGAAGTTTTGGTAAATTTTTGGAATCCACTGGAGAGACGCTGCAGACGAAAACACGGATCTAGACGAACAACAGAAAAACAGAAGAGGGTCGATACCTCTTTTCATGCGGACAGAGTTTTTAGAGCTTGAACAGAATGAATATTCCTTCTTGCTCCATGAACGAGAATAGGTGACTGGCGCGCGACTATACCACTCCGGGCCTGCAACATCCCTCCCGACTTCTTCCTGATTTTCACTATCGGGCCTTTGTCACCTCCCAAGCGAGCAAGAAACCTAAATATTCCCGTGTAAGGAGATACAAAATTCTGTTTCGTGTCCGATAAAGGGGAGAACCTTCAAAATACGAGTCCGTATGCGGATTCTACAGCGATTCTAGTAAAGGGCGCTAATTAGGGTTTCGACGTGTCAAACCCTAAACCAAAAGTGCTTCCCTTGCGAGCACTTTCCTTCCAAAGCACTTCCCTTACCAGAGTCATGCCTTTCCAAGTGCTTTACAGAGCGGCTCGCACCCGTTCCATTCCCGTCAGTGCTAATGGGTCCCCTTCATACCAAGTCCATGCTAGCAGCTCTGCCTCACGTTCCAAAGCCTAGCCTTGAAGATACCCAATCATACCGGGATTTGCGCAAAGCTACCAGATGAAAGGATTGTGGATGCTACCTACCTCTCGAAAAATATTTTTGAATAAGGAAAGAATTTCATGTTAAAGCCGCGCATGAAGATACGCAATTGGTCCCACGAGAGCAAGCCTTGCCACTCCCAAGATATCCACGCTTTCCTTGCCACTGCTCCCCGTACATTTTTTGCAAAAATTCGCGCCTTTTATGCTAATGCCAACTAACGCCAACGCTCCGCGCCAGCCAGGACAATCCGCGCTTTCCATGCCAACACCTTGCCATTGGACCATGTCAGAGCCTTGCCAGCAACCTGCGTTTCCCCTTGCCGCGCTTCCATTACCGACGCCATGCTTTGCCAAGCGGCCCACGCCCATTCCAAGCCCATTGGTACTGAAAAATCCCTTTCATGCAAAGTCAATGCTAGCAGCTCCGCCTCGTGTTACAAATCCTGGCCCCAAAGACAACTAGTCATACTGGGATTTGTGCAAGTTACCAAATTCTACTTACATATCGAAAAAGTAAGGAAAAGAGGAAATTGGGACCATGAAGAAAAATGGCCAAGCCGTCCGTTCACTCCTTGCCTCACCACGCCAAGCTTCCTGTTCCATTGCCTTGGCCCCACATGCCTAACCGTCCGCCACGCTTTGCCTCTCCAAGACCATGCCTCTCCTTGGACCCGCGTGCCAAACCGTCCGCCAAGCTTTGCCTCTCCAAGACCATGCCGCTCCTTGGCCCCACGTTCCAATCCTCCCTCTATGCTTTACCTCTCCAAGTCGCACTCTCTTTCCTTCCCAAGACTGCGCCCGCTGTGCCTCGGTGATGTACGACCAGACCAAGCCGGAAACTTTCGTATCACCACTCCACGGTATGCATCCCCAGTACAACTTATACAGGGCCGCTAACACGGGAAGCAAAAAATCTCTTCATCCCTTAAAAAGTTTAGTCGGATTTTCCTGACCATCTTTGCAATGATTTACGTCTCAATCCCATCATTGTCTGTCACCAACATATGCTTACCTCACAACAAGGCACCTGTTGCGAGCTAAGCAGGGGAATTAATTTTGATGGTGGTTTTTAGCCTAGGGTTAAAACCATAAAACCGTAAACCCCAGTCAGACAGTGACGTCACAACATTTAAAGTAATAATCTTCTACTACGCGTATTTATTGAAACCTTTAATGTGTCTGTAAAAAATTATCGGGTATCTTTTTAATACCAATTAGGGTTACGACAAGCCAAACACTAATTCCCACGTGTACCAATGGAAAACCATGCCAGCCACACGAACCGCGCTAAGCATGCCAACCATGCTAGATGCACCCCTGTGCCAATGGAAAACCATGCTAGCCACACCAACCGCGCCGAGACATGCCAACCATGCTAGCCGCACCCCTGTGCCAATGGCAAACCATGCCAGCCACATGAACCGCGCCAAGGCATGCCAACTATGCTATACGCACCCCTGCGCCAATGAGAAACCATGCTAGCCACACCAACCGCTCCAAGGCATGCCAAACATGCTAGCCGCACCCCTGTGCCAATGGCAAACCATGCCAGCCACACCAACCGCGCTAAGGCATGCCAACCATGCTAGCCGCACCCAAATGCCAATGGAAAACCATGCCAGTCACACGAACCGCGCCAAGGCATGCCAACCATGATAGACGCACCCCTGTGCCAATGGAAAACCATGTCATCCACACGAACTACGCCAAGGCATGCTAACTATGCTAGTCGCACCCTTGTGCCAATGAGAAACCATGCCAGCCAAACCAACCGCGCTAAGGCATGCCAACCATGCTAGACACACCCATGTGCCAATGGAAAACCATGCCAATCACACGAACCGCGCCAAGGCATGCCAACCATGCTAGCCGCACCCCTGTGCCAATGGAAAACCATGCCAGCCACACTAATTGCGCCAAGGCATGCCAACCATTATAGACGTACCCTTGTGCCAATTGAAAACCATACCATCCACACCAACCGCGCCAAGGCATGCCAACCAAGCTAGCCGCACCCCTGTGCCAATGGGAAACCATGCCAGCCACACCTTCCGCGCCATGCGAAACACGCCTCACCATGGAAACATGCCAACTTAGCTGCGCCACCATACTGGCCTTCCCTACGCGGCTACCAAAACGAAGGAATGCAAAAATCAACGGTATTCCTTCAATCCCAAAAACAAGTGATGGCCGTCCAAGGTTATCAAATGACCTTTGGCCCAAAATCCTAGCTTGGTAACGAACCTAGCTAGGTCGCGCCAAAACCTTGGCCCCACATGCCAAGCCAAAACCGCACCTAACTAAAGATTGCCACGCCATGCGCCCACAAAAAACCATTGGCCCCACATGCCAAGCCAGAACTGCACCTAGCCAAATCTAGCCATGCCATGCGCCCATGGTAAACCCTTGGCCCCACATGCCAATCCAAAACCGCACCTAGCCAAATTTAGCCACGCCATGCGCCCATCGCAAATCCTTAGCCCCACATGCCAATCCAAACTGCACCTAGCCAAGATATCCACGCCATGCACCCATGGAAAACCCTTGGCCCCACAAGCTAATCCAAATCGCACCTAGCCAAAGCTAGCCATGCCATACGCCCATGGAAAACCCTAGGCCCCACATGCCAATCCAAACCGTACCTAGCCAAGTTAGCCACGCTATGCGCCCATGTAGAACCCTTGGCCCTAGCCATGCCACCATGTTGTCCTTCCCTATGCGACTACCAAAATTAAGGCGTGCAATAATCAACTATTTCCCTTCAATCCTAGGAGCAAATCTTAGCCATCCAAGGTTACCAGATAAAGCATGGTAACCTTTGGCCCGAAAACCTATGTTTGGCCACGCCAAACCATGCCATGCCAACCTAGCCGCGCCACCACGCTGGCCTTTCCTACGGGCTACCAAAACAAAGGAGTGCAACAATCGACGGTCTCCCTTCAATCCCAGGAGAAAATCCTAGCCATCCATGGTTACCAGAAAACGCATGGTAAGCTTTGGCCCGAAAACATAAGTTTGGCCACGCCAAACCATGCCATGACAACCTAGACGCGCCACCATGCCATGTTAATGGAATTCCAACTTAGCCGCGCCACCATGCTGGCCTTCCCTATGCGTCCACCAATGAACGAAAGCATGCGACGATCAACGGCTACCGTTCCTCTTAATATGCAAGATCTCGACCGTCGAAGGTCACCAAGCTACCAAGTCTCCCAAGCTCGGCTTGCAAGGCAACAACGACATGCCACATGTTTTCCATAAAACAAATTCGAGACATCAAACATATATCACAAAATGGGGATCCTCTTTGGGTATTGGTTTGGCGATTTACAACGTGCAGCATACACTACGCCCATTGATCGCTATCTTATGCGTCAAAAATAATTTACACTTTCTTACTACTCAAAATATAAATATAGCAAGGGCAAGAAAGGATCGATCCCACAGAGAGGTCTAGGTTGTCAATATATTTTCGGTTCCTTATATAAAACACCGGGTATTTTTCTGATTTTTATATACTAAAATAAAATAAAAGCAAAACAAAGAAATAAAGCACACAAATAAAGGATGAGAAAATATTGGGTAAAGGTTTCATCTTCAATTGTAAACAAGTTTTTGAATATATGAATAGAATTCGTAATTAATCTTGCTATCATCAAGATCCCTAGAATACCTTATTGCAAGAATACTCCGTAAATTTCCAAAGTCACCAACACACACATTAGAGCTGCGTATGTGAATTCTACCTAAAGAATAACCTAAAGCCTTGCGCTAATTATGTTCAATTCCTAGGAGCATTAAATTTCACAAATAGGCTAATCAATGCAACTATCACACATTGCGCATGACAATTCGGACAAAGGTCAAGGTCTACATATGATTACATGAGTGTATCACTACAAACCGTAATCATATCATGATACTCGTATTCAAGGTTATCGCTCGATGAAAACCCTAAAATAGCTATAGATATGGATGTATGTTCAATCAATTCTAGACTCAAATAAACAAACATTCAATCATATTGCAATACATCAATCATGCAATCATTATAATCAGTAGAAAGTGAACGATGGTTTTGAGAGAAAACTAATTCATAAAGATCATAACTTGTTTTCCAAAATCCAACTACATCTTTAACCAATAAGAAAACTTAGTTCATATTCATGGAGTTCATAACAAAAAGCATAGAAGGAAGCATCATGTTCTAAAGCCTAGAAAAAAAAAGTAGCAGCAGCTCTCCCTAATGGAGATATCCCTAGGTTTAGAGAAAATTTTTATATTTATATGTTCACAAAAACCAACTAACCCAATCTTCTTATTTCTTGCGAAAACGCACCCAAAAGCGTTACCCGTAGCACATATGTCCGGTCATCAAATATTGTATCCAACACATACCCCCTTCATGATATAGTGAAACATTGCAATTCACACTTTAACTTCTGAAATCCGATAACGGGAACTAGTACCACCGGAGCGCCATTTTCGCTCACTTTTCGCACTGTTTTTGGCAGCATATCAGCACCAGCTATTCCTTGAACCTGAAATTCATACCCTGTAATCATACATACCACCAATACCCATGCTAACCATCCATGATTTCCCTGCAATCTCAGATATGTTGTATCCTTCCATCTTGAAATCCATCTCCATTTCAGAAACACCATCAACAACAGCTCAACTTAAGAGCACCAGGCCATCACCTTCAATTCATCATGCCTGCGCAACCTTCACCATAGCTTCCTGCACCCACTCAGTTCAATTCACCTCCTCACAGCCAATTTGCACCTGCACTTGCTTCATAGCATTGCCCTGTACCGCATAATGTCATAGCCCTTGATCCTTGGCTAGCCACTGCACCGAACCTGGATCAAACTGGTGGTTCTTCCCAACTGAAACTAATAATTTCCAAACCTTCCATAGACCTAGTAACTTCTCCCATCTATTTCAGCCTGTACTCGAGAACACACGAGCTTCCACCTGCAATCGATTCATTTCCATTTGCTTTGCATATTGCCAAGCATTGCCAGGAAACAACGCAAACTTCTTTCAGCAATTCTCTATCACCAGGGACATTACTTCCTAGCCATTGAACCAAGCACCATCTCCATTCAATGCAACATAATCCCTCCTAAACTCCATCTCAGGACAACCTGCTACCATCTACATTTACTGTGCAATGCATTCCACCAGAACCCCTTTCTGCGCTTCTAAATACCAGCACCAGCGACTGCATTTCCGAGCTCTTTCTTACTTCTTGTTAAAACCTACCAGCTGGTTACACCAAATTTCATCTCCATTCCTGCCTCATTCTTCAATCACCACCTACACAACTTCTCTGACTCTTCATTTGATTCTATCAATAGCTAAGCCTGCAATACCCATTCTTCAATCAGCTCTGCCAGCATCAATCCCACAAGCTCATTGCATCACAGCTCATACCAAGAACACTACAACCTGCAATTCCAAGTCAATACCAGTTCATCCATCATTCCATATTAAATTCAGACTCAAACACATCTCTTTGAATTCAAGTCTCTCCTGAAACCAAACTTTACCTCCGACACCATCACTTCCCCCAGCTCTATCGTCTCATCCGTGACTCTGTGTTTGAGTTCAACAGCACCACTGAGAATCACCCATTGATAGCCTCAACTCCATCTCACCTGCAATTCCATTTCAGTACCCCTTACTAATTCATCCAGTATCACCACATACTACCACTCAAACTTGTAACTCATCTTCCTTAGCTCATCAGTTTCATCGATTGCCACAAACCCATCCAAACCTTGAGCTCAAATATGAACCCTAACCTGCAACCAATGGCACAAATCTTTGACTCAAGCCATTCCATAAAAGCAGAAACCATGGCAGCTTCATCCTAGATACCACCAACTAACCGTTAGTATCAATTAAGCCACCACCAGATCGATCTCCATTTCATAGACTTTCAATTCCTCAGCTCAACTCCAGTTCTTCACTGTCCTTTCTTCATTCTTGATTTGATTCAACAACAACAAATCTCAGCCACTGTAACTCGAAATGGTGAGAACCCATCTTCTAATTCATCACAAACCCTTCTAATTCTCTGCCAAATTAACCCATTGCCTTAATTCTTCCATCAATTTCTGAGATCTGAGCTTGTAACCCTTGCCTGCGTTGATCTCCATCTGTTGTTGAATCGATCATCTTCCTTTCTTAAATAGACTCTAACAAATCCCATCGCCTCAGCTACAACTTCATACTCTAACCCTTCTCAAATCCCGTTTCTCTCTGCAGTCGTTCATCCTATTTCAATCTTCTCTGAACTCAAAAGAAAATGATTGAGAAATCAATTTCCTGCTAAAGTCTAGGGCCTGGTAATGAGTGGGATTTATCTAGGCACCATCACCCTGATAAGGGCTGCCAAAATCAGCAACCTCTAAACTCAGCTGATCCTCCCATTATCCTTGGCTTTACTCCCAATAGCACTTGCAACGAAATGACGCTTCTTCCATTTGCTCAAAATGGATGATTTCTCCTTCTTTCGCTCCAAACGACTCCAAAGTACCTAATGACTCAAAAACACACGTAAAATACATAATTTACAAGAAAAATAGCAAAGAAAGCATAAACTCTAGATAGTAAATACGGTGTATTCTACACCTATCACCCATCATAAGGAAGTGTCATAAGGTGAGGAGGTTAGTAAATATAGGGAGTTAATGGTGAAACGCTCGACATCAATTCCATGCATTAACGGCTTTAAGGAACATCAATTCCATACGTTAATAGTTTTATGGAACATCAATTCCATGCATACGGTTATCACCTCCTCCCATTTACTTACCCATTTATACATACCTTAATGAGACCAGAGTACGTTTCACTTCGACTTGTATAAATAGGTCTTACCTATTTCTACAGAAGAACAAGTTCATTCAGGAATATACAACACTCGTAAAATACTTGCTAGCTTACCGTTTGTTAGCCTTCCCACTTTTCTAATAACAAGTCGTAGTAACACAACTACTCTTCCAGAATCAACTATTCTAGTCTCATCACTTTCCTTGCTTCCCTCCCCAAAACCAACCCATTCTCCTCCACTTTGTGACCGAAGCAAGTCCGGAACAACCATTTCTTGGTTTAGGATGGATTTGTACAGATTGATCTCTCGAATCTAAAGTACTCCCTTGCAATACATTATTTAGGGTTTAAATTGTTTCTCACCCGCATACCCGAAATTACCGAAATCAGCAGAAATCATTTTCACCTACAAACACATCCTTATCTCCAATTGATTTTTTAATCGAGAACCTTTAACACGGGACAACCTTTGGAATTGGAAACCTTCAATCAAAATAAGAGATCAAGCCACCTATCAATACCTGCTAGACATGCGAAACCAGAATAGAATTTTTTAATTAGGTCGAAAACAAAATAATAATAGTTTCGAGAATAGTGATAAGATCACATTTAAGAAAGACATTGATTAAACATAAGAGGAATTGAAAGAAATTTCAGTAATTAGAACAAAGATCTTCAGGAGATTGAGAAGAAAATTAAACTCAGTTGACCGATTTGGTCACTGAGTCAATCGCCAGAAAAGTTTAGAAGTTTTATAATCAGAATTATGGAGAAGTTTGTTGTGACTAAATATCTCTGTTTTTTTTAGTTTTCTCCTTTTTGGTTTTGTTTCTTACTTGCTATATACATCTTGTAATTTTTTTTTTGTGCATGAATGAAATATTGTAGCCCAATCAAAAAAAAAAAAAAAAACTTGAATCTCGCAGCTAAGTCTAAAAATTAAAGATGGACGGACCTGGACAAATTTTTGGACCATGGAATACCTACACCAAAGTACCTATTGTTTACATGTTCTGCCTCGACTTGCAGCCGCCTGGCATATACAACCAAGTAGTGGTGCCCAAAACTCAAGTTCCCCAACATATATCAACCTTGGCTCCGACTAACTAACTTCCTTAATCTAAATTTGAAATCTGGGAAAACTCATACTTTTCTTTTTCACATACAAACTAACTTATTTAATATTTGCAAACACTTTGCGAAGATACATCGTATACTCTTCCAAAGTCTCATTGTAAATAGCTATATCGTTCAAGTATACTACTACAAAGCGGTCAATATACTTAAAGAATACGTCATACATCAGTCTTTGTTTCATCTCCTTATGCTATGTGCACTTGTTAATAAATTGAGCGCAAATCCAACTTGATGAAAAACTTCTATTTGGATAACACAAGTCGGCCACTAGTGGAATTGGGTACTTGCTCTATCTTTCTTCTTTTGGAGCAGAATCAGAGCACCAAATGGAGCTTTATACGGTTGTATATAACCTTCCTCCAGCAGTTCACAAATTTGTTTGTGCATTTCCTCGATTTTTAACAGTTGCATACGATATGATGCTTGTACAGGCGACCTATACCCATGCACTAACTCAATCATATGATCGATCCTACGCCATGGCCGTAGCGACTTAATAATTTCTGCATGCACCGTGTCTGCAAATTCTTATAATACCTCAGTTGTCCCATATTCAACTTCTACTACCTTTAACCTTGTTTGATCTCAACCAACGCGCCTAGGAAAGTAGTCAAGCCTTTACGTATACCTATCTCCACCTAAATCCCTGACACACATGGCCTAATTGTATTTCTGGTTTATCACTTTGTCTCACCCTTAAGAAAAATCATGGGTATTGAGGGTGTTGAATAAATATCCCATTTATAAGAGGCAATGGCGACGTCTTCGCCGCAAAAGAAATCATGCCAAATATAAGATCAAAATTATCCATGACCATCAATAGAAAATCTAGTTTTCCTTTTCCATTCTCCAACTCGAACATTCGCATTGCGAACTTTCCCTCGACTGGTTTGTGATTTCAAGTTAGCATCCTTGATGGTGCTAGCCTCACTAGTGCCTGTTAAGTTTATTGCTAAGCCAACGTCTGGATGAATAAAAGATTTAGTAGCACCGGTATTAGTGCACAAGTCCAATGATCTTCACATCAATGTATATTAGTCCAGAAGACATTTTCTTCTTGGTATGTTCCTTAATCTTTAGTAAGCGACTGATGTTGAGATGTTGGACCATACCAACATAATGTTGAGCCTTCCTAGCATCATGTTGTCTCTCATCATCACTTGCAGCGTATCTGATACCCTAAGTGTAGTTCTGATATGTATAAAACCTCGTTCCACCCTCATCAAGTTGTTCCGAGGATATCGTTCGTGACTGATCATTGCTTGTTAATCTTGGATATAAGGTTCACATTCCTGTAGTACTAACCTTTGGCGTGATATGCGTACCATCCTTTATAGGCCTTGTACTCTTTGTGTGGATCCTCACTTCAAATAAAATTTACAACCAACTTCAAGAACAGTAACAAACTCAATCAGCACTCTCTAATCCAACGTGAGCAAAGAAAACCTTAACCAGCGCTCTGATACCCTAATTGTCACAGGTTCAAACTAATCAAATGCAACAACAAACCGTGAGAACGACACTATGCCCCATAGCACAGTCTTGGCCAATTATTCCTTAAAAAAATAATTTACTTCTTGAATAAAACTCTATTCATCCCATACTAACCATAGGTTCTTATCATAATCATTCAAGCCTTCAAATAAATACACACACTCCCCTTGATGCATAAAATAGTAAGCCAAACAATGGGACAAATGCACCAACATGACTTAGTTTTAATCTTGGATGAAGCCTTATTATTACCGTACACTTAGCGTTACACAAAATCTTCTTTTTCCGGACACCCAACCCATCACAAATCAGTCTTATATATCCATACAAAAGCTATAGACAAATAACTGACTAACAGTTACAATTTACTTTACAAGACAGTTGGGAAACCTTTCCAATTTGCCTAACTCCTTTCCTAAATCAGCAGATGCAGTTCTTAGCTATTTAGAAAATATAAAGCAAACACTAACTTGTGCAACCAACTTGTAACCGTCAAGGCCATGTGCCTGCCATATATCATTTATCCTTGTTGCGTCATGATAACTTAAATCATCCAAAGTACATCTATTATTGATGTGTGTCATTCCCCAAATGATGCAAGTCTGTTAATGCAAGTCTTTCATGTACAAGGTTACGTGACCAAATCTTTTGGCACCTAATGATGCTACTCTCGCATCTTTGGCCATGTCTGAACCCCGTTTGTCCCATTCCTTGGCTTAATCTGCAAATCCGAATGCGCCATACCTTCTTGGCCTTGGATAACTTGCATATAATGCACCACCTTGGCGCTTTATTACTAGGACGTTTGACCAACTAGTCATACGTATCAAGTACGGTCCAATGGAGTATGTAACTTGTTGACCATGTGGTGGCGAGATGGGATAATATTTCGAGAGTACTGAAGACTTATTTTATTACTTATTGATGTAATTCTTCAATCGATTTGAGTTAAAACTCTTCCTTATTATATGTATTTATTTCTACTCTTAATGACGGAAGTTTCAACGGGTCCTTTTCAGCTATGCCAATAGGGTTTCCACCGCTGCTTATCTTGGTAAGGTGTTGCTCTATTAGAGAACTAGCCCTTAACCCGTTCCGTAACGGCACGGGTCATGATGTTGGTTCATTTTTAGTATATAGTATAATTTGTGTCCCGAATATTTATCAACTCGATATAAAATAGTTGGGATTTTCCTCTCTTTTTTTCTTTGTTTTTTACTTTAATATTTTACCGCCGGAGATTTGCTCAAACGAAATAAATATAATCTTAACCTCCAAACACTTTCTTATTTAGGTTCATTGCTTATAATGAGATAATGCTCTACATGAACATGGAAGTTTAAATATTTTTTGGAAATATGTCGTCAACAACGCTCATCTCAGTGAAATCAACTGATCAATATTGTCCATAAAAGTCTCCACATGCTCCTATTTCGCTCCACCTGACTCATCTATCATGGTCATGTTGTCGATCCTCCGAATAGGAAGATAATAATATATTTGTTTTGCATCGAACGAATGATACAAACTATCCAATGTGACATGAATTTCCTGTAATTTTTCAACACCCTTTAGATGACAATGTTTAAAATGTGTACCCATTACCTTTTCGAAGGGATTGTATATATGCGAACCTCTGACATTAAATCTTCAAAAAAGTATTGTACCCAGCAATTCGTCTTAACGAAGGCTTTGGTAACTTCAAAAGTCTTGGACATTTTGTCACTTCAGTATGTTCCTACCTTCACTTGGAATACAATCTGGCGAGACACTACCTCATAAAGAACCTTGAACACATATTGTACTCCATGATCCTATTTTAAATTAATAGGTTGTCAATAGATCCTTTACCAAAAGTTGACATATTCTATGTTGAATATTTATTAAAAAAATTATTATATTTTCTTTGTTTATCCAGACACTTCAATTCTAGAATAGCGGAAATTAACAACCAATTACATCTTTCACAATACAATGTTGCATGTTTTGTGAAGATTATTTTTTTACTTGGTCAATAAAACTCACTAAAAAGAAAAGGCTATTATTATACACTACTATTACCAACACCCACCACCATAAAAACCATCCACCGCCACTATTTCTTCCACCAATAGTAATGTTACCGCCTCCACCATTCACAAACACCGCCACCGCTTATACTAACCCTACTTCCACTACCACCATTAAAATTAATATAGTTTTTAGTAAAATAATTTATTAATAAAATTATGTATTTATGTTAGATTATTAAAGGGACATTTATAATAGAAATTTAATTAATCATATTATGAACAATCAATGAGACACTAATTAATAAAACGTTTAAAAATGGTTAAGTTGAACAAACCCCAGCGGTAAATTTATCTTTTCCAAGGACAAATCCTGACCACTCTTTACACAAACAAATCGATAATGAATAATTTTATATGTTCTGATCTTGAATCGTGTCGTTCGTTTTGTTATTACATAACATGACAATTGATTTCACCAACTTTTTTTAAATGGACATGTGTTTTATCGAGTTTATTTTAACGTTAGAATGAGCAACCACGTTCTATACTTTATAATATAATGTTACACATTTTGTGGCGTTACGAAATTAGCATAATATGTTTTTGTTCACCAATACCCGCCACCACCATAAAACCATATGAATCCACTTTTTTAATCCACCACCACCTAGTGGCGGAACCAAGGGTTGACTAACCTGGCTATAACACCTTAATTTTTAATAACTACATAGTTTTTTTAGTTTATTTTATAAATAGTACTTTGTCCATATATATTTATGGTTTAGTCCACCAAAGTTTACATGTTTCTTTTATTAAAAAAAAATAGGTCTCCTCAATGTCAATTTTTGACTCCACCACTGCCACCATCACTGCCGCCCATCCCATGTAGGTTGTTGGACGCAATTCTAATTTTCAATCACAAATGCCATGTATGAGGTTTAGATTGAACAAAATTTCGTCAATCCATTAGTTTCATTTTTTTCTTCCGTGTATATATTATTTTCTGTATTGCAATCAATTTTATTTTAATATTAAAAAATCATGATTTATACGATATAGTACCAAAGATAACAGGGGTGCCATTTGGGTGATCCAACTACGATCATGAAAATATTGTCTTGTATGATATCATCCCTGAAACATAAAATTAGTATTGTCCATCACTACTTACCAGCATTCACCGTCACTACTTCCTCCACCACAAACCAGGGGCGGAGTCAGGATTTTGAGGAGAGAGGGAGAAAAAATTCTTGGCAAGTTGGATATATGTGAAAAATGGACTTTGTATCCCATTTTACGATAAAATAACAAAAATAAATATAATTGTGCTTGGATCCGCCCTTAACAACCACTAATCTTTCGGCCTCCACCTCTTCTACTACTCATTGTCGCAGAAAATGTCTATTGATATTATTTATCAAAATTACTTATTAATAGAAAAATAAATATTATAATTAGTTAAGAAAATATTTATAATTAAAAAATGATTAGTCATTTATTATGAGCAATTAGTGAAACACTAATCAATAAAACACTTTATAATGAATAGATTATTTATTATGTGCAATTAGTGAAACACTAATTAATAAAACAATTATGGTATTTAAGTTGAACAAACCACCATTGTTGATTTATCTTTTCTATCAATTCCAACCAAGGTGGAACACTGGTTAGAGGCCACTCTTATGACACAATAGGTCATCAGTTCGAACCTCCCGGTTATAATTTTTGAAATTCCATATCTTGACTTGAGTATTTATTTTCCATTCATAATATCGAAATTAACGCCACACGTGGGAGTTGTAGGGTGTGGCAGGGAGAACCACATCCTTTGATTTATCTTTCCCACGGACAAATCCTAACCACCACTAACACAGGCAAACTTAGCCTAGCTTTGTTTCGTATTTTAGAAATATACACATGCTAGCTCAGTTGGGAGAGCGTCATATTTAAGTTCAAGGTCGCGTGTTCGATCTACGCTCACCACATTCCACAAAAAATATGCGTCCATGTGTGGGATACTGCACACAGACGATATGAATTCTTAACCCTCGACAATTTCCAACTAGGGGATTTGGACTTGCCAATAGGTGTAGCCGTTGTCTTCATGCGTTGGAGTCTGCTGATCATCATATCATGCTAACAAAAATAAATCTAATCTCATCTCTTGGACATATGCCTTCCAGAAACTCTTCAGTTACAAATTCTCTGAAGTAGTTTACTCTTGGGAAGCTCTTTATCATTGACATCTTGTCTATTTAAAGTTTTTTTCGTTTCCTTTTCTTATTTTTTCATTATTTCGTATTTACTTCTAAAGATTTTTTATCTGGCAACACCTCTTCATGTCATGCTGAACACCGAATTTCTATTACTCGTCCAATGCAATAGCCTAACTTATACCGAGCCGTGAACTAATCTTGCAGATTAATTTTTACCTAACTAAAAAAAAAAAAAAAACTACGCTTGCAGCTTTAACAGAAACTTGAAAAACTGATCTCAACAGTCAGTCCACTAGCTTAACTTTGAAACTGTTATCGAGGAACTCGACCAAAATATGCTAGAAATCTTGCTGGTGAGGAAGAATGGAGTGTGAATTTTCCCCATTGGTTATCTTTATGCCTCAATGAGGATAAACATATGTAATCCTTTTCTTTTAATGAAATTTTTTTCGTATTATAGAAAAAAAAAGACCAACTAGGGACTGGCCCAAAAATGTTTGTGGGGTAAAGTTAGAATATCAATAGTTTAGCTGCCACAATTTTTCCGAAAGGAATTGTATATTTATAAAACACTCCTATAAAACAATACAACTAAAAGATTAAAACGCGCAAATTTAATAATAAAATGTGGATTGGTGGAAGAAATTTATTGTTTTTGGAAAAAAAAAAGGAAAACAGATTCATGAAATTAAGAAAATTTTAAATTATAAACAAAATCATGGGCTAAATGTTATTTAGGCCAATATTATATTGACTAATTTTAAATATAAGTGAACTGAACAGTAAACACTATTTAATTTTTTTTAATCCATAAATTTTTGGTGCAAAGACAGGGACGGGCTATGGACCGGGTAAGCCCTTGCTAGCCCCCCCCCTGCGACCAACGAGAGTCCGTTCACGGGACAAGTTAGCTAGGCAGTAGATGAAATATACTCTTTGTGTCCTATATAAAATCTAGATAACCAATTATTGTTGTGTTTTGTTAGGGTTTCTCAGAGTTTTAACATCATGTCACCGCCACCAGCTCCACCAACATCATCATCAATTATCGCAAACAACGATGATATCTTAACACAACTCCTAGTTTGTCTTCCTAACAAATCACTGCATAGATTCAGATGTGTATCGAAACAATGGTGCTCGCTCATCTCAGGTAACTATTTCATTCAAAGACGTAGCAGTCGTAAATACCGCCACCGTTCTATCAACGGACTGTTCTTGCACACACAGCTTGATGATCGATGCAGCAGCAGCGTTAATACCTGGAAATTCGACTTTATCTCCATTGATGCAAACGTAAGGGGTAATGCTATATCCTCTACAACCTTAAGTTTCACCAATGATATAGGAGGTATACAAATCAAACAATCTTGTAATGGTCTTTTATTGTGTAGTACCTTCCAAATATACAACTTTGACACCAGAAGATTTGATTCAAGCGCCAAGAGGTACTACATATATAATCCAACCACCAAACAGTACAATATCCTGCCTCGAGTTGTCGATCGAAAATACAATTATGGATTGTATTTCAGTGTTAGTTTAGCTTTTAATCCGATCAAATCACCTCATTACAAAGTTATTTGCATGTTGAGGAATGCGAAAGAGGATTATGAGATACATATCTACTCTTCGGAAACATGTTCATTGAAGGTCGTTGCACATTCACATGCTTTTCCTTATATATGGGGTTCTGGTGTCTTTTGGAATGGTTTGTTGTGTTGGCACAATGGAGGTAGCTCTTTTGTTTATTTCGATACTGAGAGAGAAATATTTGGCGAAGAAAAAATGCCATCCTCATTCTGTTTCCTTTTGCTATCAATACGCACTAGTTTATACTTCGGTGAGTGCAAGGGTCGTTTGTATTATATTGAGCTTGACTTAAATCCTGACATCAGTATCTTTGAGAGGCATTGCAGTAATGGATGGCGTCTAATATACAATATCCCTATGCAAAGATTAAGAGAGTTATTTTTTAAGAAGATCGGGGATTGTTTCTTACAGAAGGATGTCAAAGTGTTGCTTATCGATGTTCAAGAAACAGAAGAAGAATATGAATCCCCGAAGTTGGTTTTACAAATCCGGAATAAAGTTTTTTCTTGTGATCTGGAGAGCGTCAAAAAAAACCTTGACACAGAGCCTTCAGAACTCTTTGTTCAGGGGGATTCGGGACATGGTAAAGTCATTCATGCTTACCAATACATAAAGTCGTTCGCTCATGTCTGACGATGAAATCTAATGCTTTGGTTGATGCTAGTTCACGCCGGTTGTGTTGACTTTCGCATGTGGCTACTGCCTACTGTTAATTAGTTTGATCATGGTCGAAGAAAACCGAGCTTGAATTTTAACGTACATGTGTTACGGTCATACATTTATGAGCCAATTTATACATTTATTTTTTCGTTTTTTCATCTATCTAGAGGGTTGTAAAATTCAAACGAATTTCCAACATTGCATAGTTTATTTGAATTGCACCTTCCCTGTACTTTGACAATATTGGGCAAATCTAAATCTGCCTCGTTGTTACTCTGATCTCTCATGTGGTATCATTTAGCTGCCAGTTAGTCAAACCCTGGAATTGTGTCGCTAAAGCCACCCATTGATCTAGGACATCTATTAGATTTAGAATTTCCGTCTCCGTCACTCACAACAACAAAAATTAATCCAACCAGACCTAGCCCAAATTAGAACCCTAGAAGACCTACTCCCAAGTACCCCACTGATCATTTGTTCATTCCCGACTTGCAGCCACTCGGCATTTACAAACAGCAAAATATTATCTCATTGTTTGAGTTTGAGAACACCACTCTTATGTCATCCCATTGAGTAGCCACTCAATTCATGACTTGATGGACAATTCTTGTAGTAGTTGAAAATCCCACTACTACACCCCTTAAGAATTTGTAGACATCTAAATTGAAGATTAAAGTGCTAAAATTGTAAATTGACACAAGGATTTTTTACATAGTTCGGCCAATGTGATCTACATCCATGGTTCTTCACTATGATTGTTGAAATTACATAAGTGTTACATTTAGAATCTCCATTAATGGATTTTTAGGTAGAGCTCTAGATCTAATTTTTTGGGGAAGAAGATGATAATACTAAAGATCAGATTGACCCTTTCTCTCTCATTCCCTTCTCTTTATATATGTCTTTACATAGTGGATGACAACTAATAAACCCCTATTTTCGGACCGGAGGTGCGTTAATGACGCACGCTTATATTGGTATTTCTCGCACATGCTCCTTACTACCGCACGACTCATCATACTTTTATTGTGACTTTGTGACGTCATCGTTGGCATGCTTTGTGCGATGTCTTCGCTTGATATTGAAGTTATTATTTCTCTTAATAATAATATGTGCGACATTTCGCCCCTACATTTTGCCTCTTTTTTCTTGAAATATTGCTTGAATAGCGATCTTTAAGAAAAAATACGCCTTGTTGTAATTGTTGGAGTGAGACGCGTGGTATTGGTGTATCCTTTGATCTTTATTGTTGAAGAAAAAAGCGAAAGAATACTAACATTGAAAAGTACATACTTTCCTCAATTCTTTTGTGAAGTTCCGAAACTTTGTTGTTGTTGATCACAAGCTCTTGATGCGAAGATTCATTGTTTTTTTTTATTTTTCCTCTGCGTACTTGGTGTTGGAGTAACCGAGATGGTATTGAACTTTCATGAGAATCTTGGTGTTTAAGGTTGAGGGTTGGTTGTTGATGGTGAATGACTTGAAGCTTTAATGGGTTTGGTGCTTTGGAGATTTTGTTGAGCTTGAGTGTGTTTGATTTTGTAAAGAAGATGCTTCAAGGATTGTTGATGTTAGAGGTGCAATGAATTGTTGTTTGTGGTTTCTGTGAGATAGCTTCCAGTTCGCTTCCTCCATTGTTGTTAAGGATTCTTGTTATTCATGAGTGAACGTCTTCTTTGGAGATGATTCTGTCCAAGAAACTAAGGAACATCAAATATTTTCTTTGTATTCCATAATCGCCTTTTTTCTTTAGCTACGACGGAAGAATTGTTGATGAAGATGGAGATGCTTTGATTGGTGAAGTTGACTGTGAACTTGTGCTTGATCTTTGTTTCTTTCGAGTTGATGAGCTTTAGTGAAGATTGGCGATGTTGAGAAGATAAAGTCGCTAGACAATCTTCATTAGGTTTACAGAATTTTTGATTTTCTTCATTACAATCTCAGAAGCACAACTGAGATATTTAAAAATCTTTTGTAGCTGTTACAGGATTGGCCGGTACATAACGTACACAAAACTTCCACCTGACAGTTACCTCACATACTCAAGTCTCACAGGAACTCACACATATTTCACACACTCAAATCACAAATAGAAACAGATACTCTAACACCCCCCGCAAGATCAGGGTCTGGAGAAACCAAGGACACTGATCTTGAGCCGTAATACAAAGAAACGAGTAGTCGACAGTTCCTTTATGAAGATAATTCGTTGTTTGATCCTTCATAGAGATAAATCGAACATCCAAGGCCTTGGAAGTAACAAGCTTACGCACATAATGAAATGAAATTTCAATGTGTTTCATTCTATTGTGAAAGTTAAGTATGTAGCACCCATGTTGTCACACCACAAGATAGGAACTCTTGGCATGGAGAAGTGCAACTCAGTAAGGATTGATTGAACCCACACAATCTCAGATGTAGCATCAGCTAAATCACGGTACTAAGCCTATGTACTGGATCTGGATATAATTTTCTGCTTTCTAGAGCACCAAGAAATCAAATTAGGACCAAGAAAAAAGGCCATACCACGATTAGATCGTCTATCAGACATATCTCCAGCCCAGTCAGCATCAAAGTAAGCCTTTTATTATAATGTTGAATCCCTTTTAAATTGCAGACCAAATGAAACAGTCTCATTTCAATACCGTAAAATTCTCTTGACAGCTGACCAATGTTCATTAGTAGGATTCTGCATATGCTGACATGTTTTATTTACTGCAAAGGTAATGTCAGGCCTAGTTACTATGCCATATTGCAATGCACCTACTGTACTTCTTTAAAGAACTGGATCCTCAAAAATTCTAGTATCACCATCAGATTTGGAAGGAAATATTGGAGTTGATGTAGGTTGGGAAGCATTCATTTTGGTCTTGATAATTCAATTTGTAATGTACTGCTCTTGAGAAAGTAAGATACCTGCTGAGTTATGGATTTCCTGAATACCCAAGAAAAAATGAAGTAATCCCATGTCTGTAATGGAAAAATCTTGACCCAGAGAAGAAATGAGAGTGTCCATATCTTTTGAGGAGCTCCGAATCACCAAAAAATCATCTACATATATGAGAATATAAAGTTCAGAATGATTGGTTACGTTGTAGAAGAGAGAAGTATATGTCTTGGAATGTAGAAATCCATGAGAACATAAGAACTTACTCAATCTCTCAAACCAAGCTCTAGGAGCTTGGTTTAAACCACATAAGGACCTCTGAAGCTTACATATATGATTGGGAAGAATTTTATATTTTTATCCATGTGGTTGAACCATAAATACCTCCACAGTTAGATGTCCATATAAAAATACATTCTTACATCCAGTTGCCTCACCTGCCAATTCTTGTAGAGAGAAATAGCGAGAATTATTCTGACAGTAGTGGGGTTGACCACAGGATTAAATGTGTCTTGATAGTCAATACCTTCAACTTGATTGTAGCCTTTAGCTACTATTCTGGCTTTATATCTCTCTATAGATCCATCTGCTCTTCTTTTGATTCTAAAAATCCATTTGTAGCCTATAACATTTTGACCATCTGAAGCAAGAACTAACCTCCAAGTACCATTTTGAAGTAATGATGTAATCTCTTCATCCATTGCATCTCTCCACTTTGTGTCCTTACAAGCCTCGGAATAGCAAGTAGGCACTGTTATATCCTCACTCATACTTTGAACTTCAGAATCAAATATTATTGGTTTAGGTTTAGAAATACCCATTTTGCATCTTGTCTGCATTGGATGAGCATTTGTGACCGATGAAGGTACAGTAGTAGATGTTGGAGTAGAATCTGGTTGTAGAGCAGAGTAACTGGATATAGGTGCTGTATTAGAAGATGAAATATCAACTTTATTTGAGATATGTGTTAGTGGAGTAGAAGCATCAATGACAGGTATGACAGATGGTGTGGCAGACACTGCTGTAGAATTATCAGAAGAAGAAAACAGTGTATCATATGGAAATGTATTATCATCAAATTTGACATCCCTGGAAATAATAATATTTTGGTACTTTGATTGAAGCACCCTTAACCTTTATGCATAAGACTGTAACCAAGAAAAATGCATTGAACAGATATTGGTTCTAGCTTGTGATGATTGAACTTTCCTAAGCATGGATAGAAAGCAGAACCAAATGTGTGTAAGAATAGATAATTAGGTTTTACATTAAACAAACATTCTAGATGTGACAATTGATCCAAATTTGGTGTGAGTAATATATTAATTAGGTAATTAGCAGTTTCAAAAGCATAAGACCAAAATGATATAGGTAAAGAAACATGATGTAATAGATCCAAACCAGTTTCTACAATATGTCTGTATTTTCTTTCTGATGTACCATTTTGAGCATGAGCATAAGGACAAGACACTCTGTGTCCTATCCTACAAGAATTCAAAAAAGTAGACACATTTCTTTATTCACCACCCCAATTAGATTGAATGAACTTGATCCTTCTAACTTAAGATTTATAAGCTAAAGGATACAACCAGGTGAACCTACTAAATGAATCTATGAAAGAAACATAGTATTTATAACCATTAATGGAACACAGTGGTGAGACCCATACATCTGAATAGACTACATCTAGAGGACCATAGACCTTATTAGAGCTTGTACCAGTAGGATAAGGCAGTGCATGACTTTTAGCTGCCTGAAAAGAGGAGCAAAGTGTTGATGTCAAATGAGAGTCAATCACTTCATGCATTGTGGAGAGAATATGCTTGAGTGTTTGATATGCTGGATGACCAAGTTTATTATGACATTATGCTGAAGAAGATATTCTAGAGGAGAGAGCTTGCTTGAGTTGGGTGGTAGTGAACTCCTTGTGATATAAACCATCTATAATAGTACCTTGAAGCATGACTTTGTGGGTAACCAGATCCTTAATATGAAATTTTCCAGAGTAGAATTCAAAATAACAATTATTATTCTTAGTAAATTGAAGAACTGATATCAAATTCTTGGTTATATATGGAACATGAAGAACATTGGAAATGGAAAACTGAACAAAATCATTGTGTAAAGTAGAAGAACCAGTATGAGTAATATGCAAACCTGATCCATTTCCAACTATGACTTGATCAGTGCTTTGGTATTCATAATGTAAGTTTAGATTTGACAAGTTAGAAGTGATGTGATGAGTAGCCCTGAATCAGGTATCCAACCAGAAGAAGAATATGATGCAAAGTCATCATTGTAGGCAGCAAAAGCTTCTGGTTCAGGACACCAATAGTCATCATAATCATCACCATAATAATCATTGGAAGTATAGTTAGCTTGCATAGAATGATCACTTGGTGCATATCTGTATCTTCATTATGGATCTAAGTGACCAGGTTTCTTGCAGAGTTGACATTTGACATAATAGTTGTATCTTGGAGGATAAAAATTGGAGTTGTCCTGTCTGCCACCTCTATTTCCATTTCTTCGACCTCCAAAACCTCCTCTGAAGTTACCACCATTTTTGTTTCCTATAAAACAAGAATTATTACCTCTTCCAAAGTTACCACGAGTTGGAGAATTGGACCAATTTGAATTACCAGCATAAAAAGAATTAGGGTAATATGGACAATCATTGTGTGGAGATGTATTGTGTGAGTAGATATTGGAGCTAGCATATTATTGATCGGAAGAATTAGGTCTTGAGGTAAAATTGTGTTGTTGAGAGACATTTGCATAAGTAGTGTTGAGATATAGTTTGGATTCTGCATTAACTCTAGATTCTTATGATAATAATAAACCTAAGAGCTTAGATGAAGTGATTAGAATCTCATTCTTCAATTGTTGAGTACAAATTGAAGTTTTAAAGGCATTGAAATCAGAAGGTAAACCGTGTAAGATGTGAATTACTAAATCTTCATCAGAAATAGATCGATCGATTTGAGATAATTTATTAGAGATTGAACGAGCTTTATTGAAGTAAACTAGCATTAAATCCGAGCTTTTCTTCAATCCAATCAGATCGGTTTTGAGTTGTAAGAGACGAGATTTAGTAGTAAAGTTATAATTTTGTTCTAAACGATTCCAGATCTCATGAGAATAAGAGCAGTCTGTTAACCTGAGAGTGTAATTATTCAGTACAAGCAGAGAATAACCATGTTAAAAGAGCAGAATCTTGAAATCACCCAATATTCATATGCAGGAATAAAAACAAATTCAGTCTCAGGATCATTATCAACAAAATCAGAAGCACTTACAATAGCAACACCAGCTGGTGAAGTTTTACGAACATACTTTGCAGTATAGTGAAGTAATCCATTCATAAATCGAAGAAGATTGTAACTGCGTAGTAGTGGAGCGATCTGAGATTTCCATAGAGAATAATTTGTAACAGATAATTTTGATGGAGGTTTGAATGTTAATGGAATGTGTTTATCAGATGTTGCCATTGAAGATGAGTTTCTAAGATTTGATTTGAAATTAGGTTGATAATTCGGTATCTGATACCATGTTGAGAAGATAAAGTCGCTAGACATTCTTCATTACAACCTCAGAAGAACAACTGAGATATTTATAAAGCTTTTGCAGCTGTTAAAGGATTGTCCGGTACATAACGTACACAAAAATTCCACCTGACAGTTAGCTCACACGTTCAAGTCACACATGCACTCACACACATTTCACACACTCAAATCACAAATAGAAACAAATATTATGACAAATGATGATGTTGTTGTTAATGTGGAATACTCATTTCTTTAAATTATTTATACCGCCCTTCATTTTTGTTCTGCCTCATCTTTTCTTCTTATGTGGTGGTATAACGGTTTTAAGTTGTTGATGCAAAATAATTGAGAGAAATGATCGCATACTCCTCAGTCGATGTCATCTTGTTTACACTAGTTTGTACTTCAGTCAATGCAAGGGTAATATGTATTACATTGAGATTTCTGACGACTGGATAATTTCTGATCCGAGCATCCTTATCTATGAGAGGCACTACAGTAATGGATGGTGTATAAAATGTCGTATCATTTTCCGAAGCTTGATAGAGTTGTTTCATAAGAAGGTTGGGTATTATATTGTAAAGTACGATGTCAAAGTGTTACTTATCGATGGTGAAGATAACAGAAGAATATGAGTCGCCGAAGTTGGTTTTACTTATATGGGATAAGATTATTTCTTCTGATCTTGGAGATTTGAAGAGCATGAATGAAATTCACGTCATAGAAGTACCTGCAGCATTCGTTGCACAAGGGTTTTTTCCGCTTCTTCCTAAAGTTATTCATGCTTACCAGTACATCAAGTCATTCGCCTCGGTTCAATGATGAAATTTATTGCTTTTGTCGAAGCTATCTCGTGTCAATTCTATTTTGATCTATGTCTAGTGTTAGTTTTAGATTTGGCCCAAGAAAACAGATCAAAGTTGATAAATTATCGTGTTATTAAGATCATAAAGTTATGAGCCAGTTCATACATATAATTCTTTTGTTTTCTAGAGGGTTGTAAATTGTTTGAAACAATAATATAGACGTGTTTCCATCATTTTATAGCCTATTTGAAGGATTACGTCTGGTTTATTATTTTGATAATATTGGGCAATTCTGAGTCATTACACTCAACTGGTGTCGACTAATTTTGATCATGTTGCTTAAATTTGACTCATTACACTGAATAGGTGTTTGATTTAGATTCCAAGCTGGTGGTGGAGAAATAAAGTAGTTTTCTATAACAACCTGGTTATGTTGATAATGGTGTGCCGGCGATATTCATGGATTTGGTAGGGTTATTTTTGTTATTTTTTGCTTGCTATTGGGAGTTGAATAAAGAGAAATAGTCCTGCAGTTATTGCATGTCATATTGATCTAGTCGAGAGAAGTCATAGTTCTGTGCTTTTGATGTAATTTTGTCTGTGTATTTGTCATGAGACAAATTTGTTCGACTGTGAAAGAAATTTAATTTACCGGCGGTAATGTATATGTCTTAATAGACCTAGGTCACTATGACACGTGGGTATCTGGTACAAGAGAGTCATTACATGGTCCCATATTGTTGTTGAAAAGTTTCCCTCTTGGCTTCCATCTGCTGTAAAGTTTTTTAGACCATTTTTTGCTTGATTCCCTTCTTGTTAGTTGTGTTATATATCACACTGAGGGATTTGTCGCATTCTTCGTTTTATCTAGTCAATCATTCCACTGATATGCCAAGGAGTTTCAGTTGAAGATTTTATGAAGTGCATGAGATTTTCTGAGTCAGTCTCAAATGGAACTTTTGGCCACAGTCGCCCCATTGTCGTCCTGGTTGCTAATAGTTTTCCCATGCTTTAGCCGTTAGCGCAGTAGTTATTCCTAAAGGTTGTTCAAGAATCATCACAGTTTGCACATTTGAGATAGGATCATCTTGCTGAGATAGTTATTGTTGTTCTGATATTGGTTGATGCAACTCTGAAGGGTGATTCTCTAGGGTGAACTGGGGGCGATATATTTTTTTCCCATTCAAAATCTTGTTGTCGTTTCAAATTTCTTGTCGGGATGTCTTTTGGAGGTGTATCGCTTTGTTGGAAAATGAGTCCACTTATGGTCGTCTAAAGAGTCCATAGTAGAAAACAGTATGTCGTGGTAGAAGATACAAGGCCTGATTCTTGCAGAATTTTCAAAATGGTTATTTAGAGCTAGCACTATGGTGATAGCTATCCCTTCCCTATCCCTCAAATAAAGGGAAGAGATGGCACATGAAAGGCAAGCTTGCTATGGTGCTCTGCTGTCCCTTCCCTACATCATACGGGTACTGAGTACCCATATGAATAGTGCCAAACGGGTACTCATACACGTATTATTTTTTTTCGTTTCATGGGAAAATATTTTAGAGTAAAAAAATAAATATCAAATAGGTAAAAAAAAACGAGTTTTAGTAAAAAAAGGAGTGAAAAAGGGAAGTTTTAAGGTAATAGTTTAAAAACCGGAAAAAAATATGGGTACTCAGTACCCGTAAAGTGAAAAATCATATGGGTACTCAGTACGCGTATGATTTTCCTTCCCTACAAAGGTGATCAGATCTGATCAGCCATGTAGAGATGGAGGGTATATCCCTACTCATGTAGGGATATGAGAGACCATAGTAGTTACTTTTTTGGGTTTTTGGGGGAAATTGAGGGATAGGGAAGAGATGGAGTGCACCATAGTGCTAGCTCGTAGGATTTAAAGAGTTTAGGGAGTTTCTAGTGGGGTGGTTTGATGAAAGGCGGGCGAAGAGGTTGGTCCAAGTGGTTACTGAAATGACAGCCAATAAGCGCGTGATTTTCCAACTCCCGTTCGGCGTTGCACCGGGCCATATGTAGGAATTGGCGAGGTCGAGGCCCAGTGTTGGACTTAAAATTGTCAGTATATAGTTGGTGTTATAAACGTGTAAATATGTATCTAGGGTAAATCTCGTTTATTAATGGGATGCCCTTTTGTCTTGCCCTATAAATAGAGGCTCTAATGTTTGTCTATTGTACTGATTAATAAGATTTCTCCCTTCTTCTTCCCCTCTATTTTGTGTCTCCTTCTCCCCTTTATATACTTTTACAACATGTCATCAGCAATGTAGCTTTAATCACTGATCAATTGAACAAAGGGATGTATTTTAACCTTTGTTATTACACTATACGTCTGAATCACGTCTAATAATTTCCATCTGCTTATTTATTTTATTATTATAAGTTTTATTTGGATCATCATCACCTACTAATGTTTATTTTGTTCGCATGTAGTTGATGAAAACCCACCATGAGCATGAGTGCATCTCAACGGCATATGACCAGGAGACATCAAGACTGATGTGAACGGGAGGCATACCAACTGATTCTTATACGATACAACTCATAGTCCATTGTTTTTCTTCCCTCTATCTTATATTGTGTGTTAATTCTTTTGATTAAATATGTTCGTTATCTCATGGGTACTAATGATCACGGTGTATCCTTTTACGATGGGATTTTATATATATCATGACAAGAGTTATCATGGTTGAATCCATTGATTAATTCTATCTATATTTTTGAGATACGGGTGATCAATATTACCAAATAAATTTGATTTCCCTTTTTCTCTAATTTTTCTATAGAGAGAAAAAAAAAATCCATCACCAAAAATCGGTGCTTTGTTTCTTCTCTAATTTTTTTTTTCATTAAGAATAAAAAGAAAAAGAAAAAAAGAAAATCCATCAATAGATGGTTTTTAGTTTCTATCCTTCTAAAAGAAACTATAATGACCAATCACCAAAATTGGTGTTGTCACAATTGAAATACCTTTATGGTAATTAATCATGTGCATGGTTGAAAAACCTACGACCAATTAAGTTTGGTATCTTCTTCCGTTGTAGGAAGATCATGTGATTTTTATATATTGTTTCTATTCGTTTACAAGGAATTATCCGTAACCATAAAATGGATTTTCCATATGCGATGACTAAACGATTTTCTTTCACCCTATCGTTAAACGAATTTGGCACATCGTTTGACCGTTTGGTATAGTTTTGGTATCTCAATTATACGAGTAAAATTGGCGTTCCCAAATTAATTTTTCTCTTAGCCAATTTGATTTGATATGTTTCGTCGATTCTAAAATAATGATGCATAACATAGGTTTATAAGAAACTTTATCGACGAATATGGTTTTATCTCATAATAAACCAATAATTTTTATTCCTTCAAAGGAAACTGTTCTTCAACCATTAAGTGGATATTTTTCTTCAAATAATATGATTTCTTTATTTTTCTAAAAAAAAAGAAATCTATAACCAACTAGATTTGGGTTTCCCTACTGGTTTTAGAGGGATACAATATCGTTGTTATGGTCCAATTGCAAATACCAGCGAATAAAAAAATTGTTGTATCCTTGGGATATTGGAAAACTTTAATTTTTCCTCCTACTAATAATCTCAGAAATTTTGGATTGTTCCACTAGTAGTTGGAACACGAAAGGACATAAAATATCAAAGGGTGCGCACCCGACATGTTTGGCCATATAATTATTAGTCCTTGTAATGACTATCTCGATCTTGATATAATTTTCTTTGACAAAAAGTGTGTCCATAAATTTATTCTCAATAACTATCTCATTGGCCCAATAGGTCACAAAATTATTGGAGATTTTATTTTCATATTTTTTATGTAACCAATAAAATCTATGGTTGATCTTTACTTTGTATGAACTAAAATTTTTGGACATTTTTTATGGCTTTTGAAGTCATTATCATCAGTCCAACTGGTATTCTAAAAATCCAGAATATATTATGAGTATATGTCCTTGATTTAATCGGATAATACTCAACGAAACTTGTTTTCGTATATGAGATGAAAATATTTCCGCCATAATCAGGGGGAGACTATACACTGCCAGAAGTTGGTCTTCATTAACTTAAAAGTTATATCAATTTCTATCCCATCATAATCAATTTGATAAAGGCTATCATTATACTATTGGCCTGAATGTCTCATTTTTATTTTATATAAGCTTTTTCCTCTTCAAAAGGAAAATCCAATCACATCTAGCAAACAAGTAACGCTCTATACGAGGCTACTGGTAGTGCTCCAATTGAGTGTACCAAATTCACTTTCTCAAGTATAATATCTCCTCACTTGAAGATGAGGATATTATAATGCATGCGGGCGCTGGTACCAATATTTTTGTGAATTTGTTTTTCATGATATGCATATATTTGAGAATTGTGATAAGCCAATATGATTGTCGAATATTCGGTTATAGTAGCTACTGACATAAAAAATATGGTGGTTTCAAACCCTTTTGCAAAGAAATATCGACATATGTGATTGGTTGGCATACAATCCAAATTAGATTGAATTATTATTTCTTGGTTAACACAAATTTGGATCCAAGACTTAACACCTTAAAATTGCCAAACCTTTTACTTACTGGTTGGTGTAGTCATAGTGTGTTGTCTGAGAAATATATTCGTTGTAAAAACGATTTGAGGGTTCTATTTTTTCTTAGACCCAAGGATTGATTCAATAATTTTTTGTTCTCCATGTATGATGCTTTTGGAGTGGTAGTCCTTGAAGGACTCGCAGCATTTACACAATAAATGTGGTTGGGAAATATACTTAGGCAGCCACCTGATTTGATGATGTCAGGTCGAAAAATCCTCTATGTGTTTTTAGAATTTGGTATAAAACCAAGAATCCGGATTAATTAGTTGATGCTATCAACTTTATGGTCCTCTTGAATAGTCCCTTAAAAACACAAAAATCCAAGCTTTAGCAGCATAAATTCTATTTTATTTCCTTTCTTAAATCTGCAGTTAGAATTATGCTAGCTTAAACTCTGTTGGAAAAATTATAGGTAAAAACAGAGGATGATAACACTAAAAGAAATTGTTGTACTCAAAAGCTTTCAAGGCTCATACGATTTCTTTTAGACGATTATTTCTACCCTCCCAATACTGGATTGGCGATTGCAACAGGTATGCGAAATAATGCCTTCGGATACAATGAAAGCCCTACAACATAGAAATTGGATTCAAGGTTTGCACCCCTTGTCCCAATCAAGAACACACAATATCTAAATTCTGATGATGCTTAGAGAGAAAAGAAATCAGATGTGTTTTCCATTGTTTGAATGAAAACAAGCCATCACTATTTATAGGGAATTCATTCCCATTGGAGATGCCTTTTCACTCCCAAAACACATCAATAGTATCTAATGGGAATGGATGTGTCTCTTGTGAACCATCACACCCTATGGAAATGCCTTTTCATCTCCAACTAACATCCATTACATCTATTAGGCTCATGACACTCCCCATTGTAGTGGCTAACCAAAATAAAAACCATTTTATTTTCTATATTATTGAAAATATCCAACAATCTCCCCCTATTTTCAATAATCAAAAACCATGAAAATAAAACAAAGTAAAAACTTACAAAACTGGAGTGGCTGCATCACTCAAGTGACTGCCTACATACCTGAGTGGGATCAAGCCAACGTAGTTCAAGATTAATTGGGAAATAAGCATCATCGTTGAAATCAATACATAAATGATAGGTATATTTTGGATTTGAACCTTCACTTAGTGTAAGAAATTCAAAGCCTTATCGGGGTTCAGTGGTGAAACCAGTGTTGAACCAAGTACCCCATGTGATAAAACCTGAATCTCAACACATACTGATTTCATGGATTGTGTGTTCTGTAGCCAAGCACGTTAATGTCCATGTGCTTATATCCTTGATTCATGAGTCTTCTTTAGAGAACGGTCTTCTTCTCTTAGGAAACGACCTGATTTCCATACTCATATAGGTAAGTCTCGAAGGTGTTTCTGCGATATACCTTTTACTAATCACAGACTCATTTAGGATTTACATCCATCCTATTTTCTTGCAGAACCCAGCACTAATTAGAAATGGGAATTTTTATATTAGTGCTCCATAATCTACATCCATAACTTGTTGGTACCACATTGAACCTTGTTTATCTTTTTCAAAACATAGGTTGGGTTTCTGCTATGGGAGATCAAACTTCTTTCACAGACCTTAGTCCTATTTCTTTATACTTCATTGAAAACATTTCCTTTGGGAGACTCTTCATAATAAGTCTGCCAAGTTTTTGTCCCTTTCAATGGATAATTGCAATTACTCCTTTCTTGATTGACTTAACGTTCAATGTCCAAGACCTTGCATGTCTTGACTTTTCATTATAAGTCTTTGTTAGAGACATTATAGATCATAGACTGATTCAAAACTAATCAAGACCGCTTGAGATGGCTTCTTCCAAAAATGAGATCTCTACAAATTAAGTTCTAAGCCATTCCTCCTCATTTAATTGCATCTACTTATGCAATCAACTCCGAAAACATATATTATTAAAAATGTTCCTGTTTGATTTTACAAAATAATTTTAACTTCTCTAGTGATCCTGATTAATATTAACGATTAATTCACAAGAAGTCATTACAGACTTGTATACACTAGAGGCATAAAAAATTTGTAGGCAACTACTTGCTATTTCAACAAGCACATTATTACAATGAGTAACTCCTCTACTCATGCCCAATCTTCTACAAATTTATACCCAAAAACATAGACAATGTCTATTTAACATTTTACATTATGTAATGCAAATGTTCATAATTTATGCATCGGTAATATCATAACATCGCTGGATATTTGGTCGGTCGACCAATCTTCCAATACGTTACATATCAACCGGAATTTTTTCTTTCGTTTTGATATCATTTAAGACATCACATTTTCCAAATTTTGGAACCTATAATTCTTATCACAAGAATTATGTTCATGCCATACCCTTGTTGTCTCAACAATTATGACAATTTTGGTTTTAAAATAACCCAATAAGTAGAAAATTTATGACATTGTCATATTAATTTTCCCACCAATTTACAACAATTATTAAATTCCAAAAATGCAACTCAATGTCATGAAGTGTACCCAAAATTTCTAAATAGAAATCTTCAAATCCAATGTAATGTTCTTGCGAATGTGACCATCTAGTGAAACATTCTAATTCTCATATAAATGAGGAACAAAAGATGTCTGGACCAATGACATCTCGCTCAAGGATCATGTGAAAATCAGGATATCTTGGTAAATGGATTCATGGATCATCAATAGACACTAATGAGTTAGTGCCGTATCAATACCGTTCAAATTACTCAAACACACTTGAAAGGATTTCCTAGAGACACCAGCCTTCTACTCATTTTCCCCACGTTTCATGGTTATGCAAATAATCACGAAACCATTACACAACAATGTAATGATACTAGGGATACGGAATGGTACACACAGCAACCAATCATGTACTATATACTAACGGAGGACAGAAATGCCGCAAGATTAAACTCATGATACGTACAGAACTTGATGGCCAATCTCCTAATATGATGCATAAGCGAATCTCCTAGTTTAGGTGGGCACTATATTACTGGTTTGGTTGAAAGATTCAATTATAAGATCACCAGAAACATCGTCAATTGAAACTTACTATCCATGCTCGCACATAATTCCTAAAATAAGGAATTCTTCAAATCCAATATGCTGAAACAATTAAAAACTGAGGATTTGGCTCCTAACCACTAATGGTGGTTGCAGAATACTGTGTGTCGTAGTCACATGATTGGAAAACCCAAACGATATCATGAATTGACATCAACACTATACACATCATGAAAACAAGATCAATATATGAAGTAAGTTATACTAACCGTTTTCTTGTCGTTCCAACCTCTCTTGATCAGAAATTTCCAATCTCTTGAGAATTACACGGCAGGAGTCACAACGGCACTCTCCATATTTCCATTTTCTGGTTTTTCCAGTTTAGTTTCCTCTAGCCACAAACGAAAATTAAAAATGATTATTAAGACTTGTTATGAATTAATAACTCAATAAAAAGAAGAGGAGGGTTTGAAGAGAAGTTTGGGGGTAAGAGTCAGAAAGAATCCAAACATCCTACGCATCCAACCATATATTTGGATCACCGCCAAATATGGTCATATATTCTGAACTGTCTTCCAACCTTCGCTCCAAATCAATACAGTCCTTGAATTAATAAAACTTATCACAGTGATTCTCGTAATGCGTTATCATGTCAAACATGAATCCTTCGTTCCTTCTTCAGAAAGGACACTCCATATCGCTCAGATACCCTAATCCCATTTTCAAACTTATCCCATGACAAAAATTAAAACCTCGGATGCACTTGCCGTACCATTCATTTTCCATGGATTTAACTTCCAAAAAGTTCAACACGTTATCATACACATTTTTATCAAAAGCCGAACTCAAGACGTATTTCCCAAGGGTACAAAAATTATGTGAGCTCACACCTCGCTTCTCTGCCTTCTCCAATATATTCCAGAAAGCGGGTAAAAGTCTACCAAATTCCCCCGGCTTGCAAAAGAACTTTTGATGTATGATGAAGCCCGATAATGTATCCCGTTAACATACAACATGATGTTTCTCGGCGCATGTTTCATCCTCCATTGTTGAAAAACTAATCGTCTAAAACTGTTGGAAAAATTATGGGTAAAAACAGAGGATGATAACACTAAAAGAAATTGTTGTACTCAAAAGCTTTCAAGGCTCATACGATTTCTTTTAGACGATTATTTCTACCCTCCAAATACTGGATTGGAGATTGCAACAGGTATGCGAAATAATGCCTTCGGATACAATGAAAGCCCTACAACATAGAAATTGGATTCAAGGTTTGCACCCCTTGTCCCAATCAAGAACACACAGTATCCAAATTCTGATGATGCTTAGAGAGAAAATAAATCAGATGTGTTTTCCATTGTTTGAATGAAAACAAACCATCACTATTTATAGGGAATTCATGCCCATTGGAGATGCCTTTTCACACCCAAAAGACATCAATAGTGTCTAATGGGAATGGATGTGTCTCTTGTGAACCATCACACCTTATGGAGATGCCTTTTCATCTCCAACTAACATCCATTACATCTATTAGGCTCATGACACTCCCCATTGTAGTGGCTAACCAAAATGAAAACCATTTTATTTTCTATATTATTGAAAATATCCAACAAACTCGTCGTTGAGATAGACTTCGGGTGTTCTCTTGGAACGAAGTCTATCTCACCCGTCTTGATTCCTCGCCTATCTCTCATCTGAGCCGACCTATTCGGTTGTTCTCTTGGCACGATGTCGCCTGTCATATCTGTCGCCTTAGCAATGGGCCGATACATCACGTACTTTCGTATCCTTTTGACCGTTGCACCTCGTTTGTCTCACCCTGTCCCGTCTTGTCAGCTTTTTCAGAGGTCTGGGTCAAGTCTTGTCCGACAGCTGCACGCCCGATCCACGCGGCACCTTAAATCTCGCGCTTGCTGGTCTTCACTCTATGCTTCACGTTCCTTCGTTTTTAGGTGCGCCAAGGCTTGAGATGTTGCCACCTGGATCTGTGGATAATTTACACCTACATTTATGCCCCTTCTTTCGCTCGTGTGGGAGACACGAGTGGAAGAACGTCGTTCCAACTACCCACGTCTTCATTCATGCCGCGAATCCCGCCATGCAATGCCCCACTAACTGCACTTTATTACCTGTAACCGTCGGCGTCGGTTACAGCTCTTCCTCTTTAAATATCCCACTTATTTTTCTCCTTCTTCTTATTTATCCTTTCTCTTTCTGTCCTCCACTGTAACTTTCTTTCCCAGATTTCTTCATCACTTTGTGCTTCCAAAAAAACATAGCCTTCTTGATTTTCTTCCTCCATCTCCTCCTTGCTGATTGATACAGTAGCTGTTGTCGCCTCATCTTTCTTCGTCGAAAGTCAAGTTCTGCACTATCTCTGTTAATGGCTTCTTCTCCCTCCATGGCTAAAAAAAGGTCTGTCGATGATGTTTTTTTCAAGTTTGATGCTTTCTCTCTTACTTCTCTGTTTTCGTTTGATAGTCCTTCCAGGTATGATAACCGCGCCATGAGATCTATATTTTCTGATAGTTCTCCTTCTATTTCATGTAGGTCCAAGAAAAGGGTGAAAGATCTCTCTGATGAAGAGTTCATTGAGCAGCTGAAGGAGAAGTACAACCTTCAAAATTACGAAGTTACCCTTCTCTCGGGCCGAAATGGTCTCCTGAAGAAGTCCGATATGAAGAAGCACGAGCAATCGGCTGATTGTGTGGTCATCACACAGGTCCAACTGGAGCTAGGACTTCGTCTTCCCCTGTACAACCCTGATAGTCCTTTTCGTTACGAGATCCTTTCTCAGATCAAGCCTTCTTGTGCTTTGGCTCAATGGACCAGCAATACTTTCCGAATTATGAACGAGTGGAGGGATCGCCGTGATGGTCACGGTTCTGTTTCAGAGTGGTCGACCTACAAACCCGAGGACGCTCCCGAGTATACCGTTGCCAATTTCCTTGTCAACTATCGAGCTGGTACTTCAACCTTAGGCGATCTTGCCGGTTTTGCTGCTAGTTCTCATCGGGTCAAAACTATGCCCGAGGGTGTTGAAAGGATGATGTTGGATGCCGATACCATCGTCCAGGGTTCCAAAAAGCGAGACCGACATTCTAATGATCCGATCTATCCCCGATTTCCGTTTCTTGTCCGAGGTACGATCCTTCATGGTGACTTTCCGTCGCCTACTTTTCCCGTCGAGCCCTATTCTTTCTGGGTGATTAATGATGACAATGCTGATAAGGTATGCGCTTTTCTTGATTTTTATCTTGTTAGCTTCGTGCGTCAGTTAGTCATTTGTTGTTGTTTGAAAATCTCAGGTCGGTTCCACCAAGACTGTCGGATCTATGAAAAGAGGTGCTGGCACAAGGGTTGAGGAAGACCAGGGGAAGGTAACAAACACAATGATTTTCTTATAAGTACATGTACTTGCCCCTGTTTTTTGCCTTCACATGTTCTGACGAGACAACTTGTGCAGAAACACCCTAGGCACGATGATGATGATGCAGGTGATATTGACCCCCATCCTCTTAGGCGCAATCCCCTCAGAGGTAAGCAAGTCGCTAAGCCACCGTCGAAGAGGGCCCCAGTCATTGAACTTTCCGATGAAGATGATCTATTTGGAGAGAATTTCTCGGATGAAAAAGGCGAGGAGCAAGGTACGGGCGACCAACAGGAGCCCTTGGAGATGCCCGACGTGAAGAAGGTTGTGACTGATGTACCGGTGGATCTTCCTCCCGTGCCCCGGATTACTGAGGGATCGTATTCTAGCGCTGAAACTTCTTTTACTGTCTCTAGACCTATCATGAACTCTCTGGGTGCGCTTACTTCCTCCGACTTTGGAAAGTACACTGATGAGGAGATGTTGAATGCAGTGCCCCTGTATGGCGACGTCGCCCTGACACTTGACACTATGGTGAGCGATTTATCTGAATGTGGTGATGCCCCGCTTATGATTTCTGTTCTAGTTTTCGCTTATGGTGTAAACTCGTTTTCTTGTGTTAGATTCTGAACCGGGTACGCTTAGATGCCGCCAATCGCCAAAGAGACAGGCATTTGATAGAATCCCTCCAACTTCAACTTCAGAATGAGAAGAATCGCGCGAACGAGCGGGAGATCAAACTCGCCGATGCCCAAGGTAGATGGTTATTCTTGAAATCATAACTTGTGTTGATTGAATTTATCGTGCCAATATCCTGAGTCGGGTATCCTTCTGCTAGCCGAGGTAACCAGTGTAGGCTTAGACGCGTCTTCATAGTTTAGGATCATGAAGAGGAAATGGGATATTGAGAAGGATTTGGTAGAGAATCTCCGTCAGAGAATGGCAAACAAATATGACAAAATGGATCGCCGGGCTGGAGAAATCGAAGAACTCAAGGAAGAACTAGAACGGTATCGTCAGTTTGAGTACGACCCGGCTGATATAGACAATTTACGAGCTCATCTGTGCTCTTCCCAATGCCTGGATACTGAACAAAGTACTCTGGCCATGAACCTAGAGCAACGGGTAAACGCTTTGCAAATACAGAATCGAGACCTACATGAAGATCGTCGACGAATATTAAGGTACAAAGATATGGTGGAGCGAGATAATAATGATCTGCTAGGCCGAGTGAGTAAGTTTGATAAAGTGAGGGACGAGCTAGAGTGGAATAGATCACAGCTGGCTGTGCTCCAGGTGTCGCGCAATCGGTTAATGGAGGATTGGAGTTAGCATAAGAAATATTGCCCCAACAATGAGTTCAACGAACAAAACTATAGCGAGTTAACCATGAAGTTATCCAAGGCCGAGGATGAGTTGTCTAAGTCGGTAGAGTCGCTTCAGTCGGTGTTGCCAGCCCTTTCAGGTCTCTTAGACGATGTGTTGTGGCCGCTCCTTATATTTAGATTACGTCTTATTCTTGCAAAATTGTTAAATCGTGCCCGACGAATAATGTTATTTTTTTGTGGTTTTGTAGCCGAGCAAAAACGTTCTCAGGAGCTGGATCAGGAGATCCGTCGATTGAAGCAGGTCGAGGTCGATTTGAGATCCCAGCTAGCCGACGCCGAGGGGAATGTTTCTCAGCTCACCCAAAAACTCGAGGATGAACGTGTCGCCCATGAGGGCGAGAAGGTCCAGACGGGTATTGATACGTGGGTGGAGAACAAGCGGCACAATGTCGCACAGAAGAAGGCTGTCACTGTTCCTCCGAAGGCTTGAACTTCCCTTTTTTAGTGCTGCATCACTAAGTTGCCCTTTTCCGTCGGGTTGTAAATCGCTTTGAACACTAGTCCCCTTTTTTATTTCTGCTACACTGCTTGCTTGTTTTTTTATGGGGTCTTTGCGTCGCCGACGTTGTTTGTTTTATTTCCGTTAAATTCTTCGTTTCGTATGGTTACACGAAATTTTTCGTACTTTCTTACTTAGACGCTTGACGCAATCGAATTATCTTTTGTTTCGTATGTTATCCCTGCAATTATTGTTCAAGTAAGTTATTATTTTAATCATTTTTGTCGAACACACCCAACAAGGAAGGTTATCGGGCCCAATACCATGTCCTGATTGGGGTATCTCATCACTATCTCTTTGGATTCGGTGGAAGGGTACCAGTCAACCTAGTTCTAGGCCCGATATTCCCGAGTGGTTATCTACCAACCAGTCTCGGGAAAGTGGACACGGCCACTTGCGATGGGGGCGACCTTTCAAATGTAAGTAGGCCACCTAGCTGAGGAGACCTCGCGTCTCAACAACCTTTGGAGCTGGTTTCCAACCACCAGAACCCTTAGGATACCTCGGCACTTGCACACTGCCACTGCCCCGAGTACGAATAGCCAGGCGACTGTAAGGCACCTCGGCACTTCCACACTGGCGTTGCCCCGAGTACGAATGCCCATTCTAGTGTAAGTCACCTCGGTACTTCCACACTGGCTTTGCCCCGAGTACGAATGACCATTCGAGTGTTAGTCACCTCGGCACTTCCACACTGGCATTTCCCCGAGTACGAATGACCATTAGTCGCTCACGTCCTATCCCATACCCCTCACGGTTTCATAGAGATAGGAGACATGCATACTTACTGTTTTTCCGTATCGCCCATCAAGGATGGTAGAGTTTCAAAAACTTAATGTTCTATAGTTTGAGCTCTTTTGTTCCGTCGAGCCGCAGTAATCGATATGATCCCTCGCTCGCCTTAGATTCAATTATGTACGGTCTGCCCCATTTTGGTGCTAGTTTCCCGCCCTTCTTGTCTCGCTCCCATTCAGCCAGAAATTTCAACACTTGTTCCCATGGGTTAAATTCTCTTGGTCGAACTCGCTTGTTTTATTCTCGTTGTAACCTCCTTTGATAGTTTTCCATTTTTTGTAACGCCATTTCTCTTGTTTCTTCCAGATCGTCGAGTTTAGCCAAAATCATATCGGACGAGACGTTTCACCTCCAAGATTCCGTTCTTGTGGTAGGGATCATGCCTTCTGTTGGTAAGATCGCCTCGGTTCCGTAGGTAAGTGTAGCGCCCCCTAAGCTAGCAGCTGACTAATTCAAAAAATTAACTAAAAACAGAGGCACTAAGAATCCAAATTAAACACTTAAACTTTCAATTAAGAATTCTTCTACAAAAACTTAGCCCAAAGCTAACCCCGCTCAGAAACATATATACAAGATCTTCTCTCAAATGATACATATATAATAGTCAATTGGTTTTTAAATAAAATATACAACATAATAAATATAACAGAAGTTAATCAACTAGCAAAGTCAACCCGTGAATCTTTCGCTGCGCAACCCTGATCTGTTACAGAAACTGAAGTGGGAATAATTAACATTTGACATTCTAAGTAATCATAGGCAAGATTTGGAAAACAATACATGTTTTTCCGAAAACATTAAACAGTGACTAAGTCACTGAAATAATCATACATGTTGTATATGGACAATCTCCTTCTTTAAACAATGTATAATATGGTTGTAAATCCCTACCCGGAAATTCACACCTAATAGCTATGGATGCCACCAAGATCATGATGACCAATATTCTAAACAATAAAAGCTGAATTAAAGTAGGTATAAATGTGAAGGAGAGTATCCTATATACCACAGGTGGAAATTTGCATTTCCCATAACAATTCATATTGACAACAAAACAATACAGGTCCTTTCCAAATCGTGGAAAGATTCACAGAAATAACAGGATTAACATAATGCAATTTAAACAAAGCATGGAATGCACGGACAAACACTGCATGAGTTTAATAAACAAATACTTTTGTAAAAGAAACAATAATGATTACGAAAGAGTCAAATGCATTCCCACACCTTTTGATGACAAGCCACTCCTATCTCAAGATCCACGATCCACTGGTTCGTCCTTTGAATCGGTCGTTGTTAATACTAACTGTTAATCATACAAGCACTCTAAGAGTTTATTCAAAAGATTCGTACAAGGCCCATACAATTCTAACTAATGGTTCTAAGCCAAAGTCTACTAAACCGGCCCATTGATCTAAAGCCCAGTCCAACAGTGTCAACTAACGGTCAATAAAAGTCAAAGGGTCAATTAACGATAAATATCAGTCAACAGAGTCAACGTCAGGTCAAAGTCCAGGGTCAATGGTCAAAGTCTAAATCGGTCACTGAGTCAACTCAGGTCAAGACAGGAAACTCGGTGAGTACACCGATTCAACTCAGTCAGAAACTGAGTCACCTAAACAAAATTAGTCAGACATCTGACTGGGTGACTAAACACTGTCCTGAGCTATTGTACATGCCAAAACTTCTTACACAGCTGTGACTCTAACTCCAATTCAACAACAAAACTCTCTAATGTTCGGATTCATTAACTCAATTTGATCATTACATAAATATTCACTTTAACAAAATTCTAGAACTCAAAATACAATTGTAATTTAAGCTTTACCTACAATTGCAGCTCTAACCAACACTTGAGAGGTTCAACTCAACACACTCATCTAACCTTCATTCCTATAACTCAGTCACTTAACATCAGATTCTCAATTAGTTCTTATTTCAACATTTCCACCATTTCATCACCACTCAGGCTCTTCCTTGTATTTTACAGCACCACCACAGCTCAACCAATTCATTACATCATACCATCCCTCCGGAAACATTCCTTTCAGTCAAACCCAACATTCATCTTCATAGACAACACCATAGTTCACTTCCAAACCATACACACATCAACCTTAGTTTAAGTCTTAAAACACAAACTTTAAAATACAATCCCATTTATATTCAAATTATCAACTCAGACATCCAACAGCAGTGACCATTCAACTCCAATACAAAACACAACCAAGCCTCCTGCAACTCAATCCAACATTTCACCTTACCAATATTTTCATTATACATGTACAACATTCATTCTCACAGCAAGTACCAAATTCTTCTCATATTCTTCAACTATATCAGATCACACACAAACTCCAAATTATAATTCAATTAACAGCAACCCTGAAATATATATCCTTAGCTGAAATCCCATTACCACTTCCATACCAATTTTCAACTCAATCTGCACTAATACAGTTCACTGAAAACTCAACTCCCAACATGCAACCACAGATCCTAAAACAACATCACCATAACTTATCCTTGAACCTTGGATTTCTAGAACCAGTTCCTACTCTTAAATTTTAAATACAATCATCCAATTGTCACAACTTCAGTCTTGTTACCATTCCCAAAGTCTCATATTTTTCTCCATACAACTAGTTACAACTGCACTTCCTGCAACCCCTGCACCTGATGATCTCCAACTCAACAACAAGACCAATATCAACTCAGTAAGTACACCATCTTCTCAAACACAATTCTAATTCTTCCATCAGTTCAATCCACATACCTACCAAAACATGAACAAAACACACTACCATTTCAAGCCAATTCTAAAACACAATTCAATCCTTGTATCATCTCCGTTCTATGTAATTTAACACATAATCTTCAACACAATTCCATTTTTCTCTCATAACAATCACATACACAACCACCAACACTCACCAACTCTTCTTCATGAATCTTAAATTAACAGAAACCCTAAGTATATAGCTTAATTTCATACTAAACCAAAACTGAACTCCATATAATCAAAATAACTTCAAATTAACAAACCCAAATCAGATTCATCAACTCTTAATAAAATTCATATAAATCAGGCTTAAATCAAAGAAACCCTAAATTACCTGATTTGGGGAAGAACCTCATACCCAGCTTCAAATCCAACCTTAACTCTTGATTTGTGACACTCCCATCTTCAATAAATCCTCTAAACCTTAAATTTCATCATCTACATCTTCCCTAAATCACTTAGAAACCCTAACCCACTGAATCTTCATCGAAACAGCTCCATATCATTCAATTAAACAGAAACCCCGTCAATCTTCTTCCATCAAGAACTCAATACAGAAATCAATTCCACGAAACTCAATCAAACTTCATCTTTCAGAAACCCAAACTTTTGTTTCTCTTTGATCCATCGCTTCTTCTTCGTCTAACGTTAATCAAACTTCAACACCATAGGATTATCAATATCCTAAGCTTACTTAAACGAGATTCAATATCAAATCCTCTGCTTGAGATCGACAGAGACAAAATAACGGGAGAGGAAGGAAAGAGAAGAAGAAGGAAGAATGAAGTGAAAAGAAAAGAGAAAGAGTTTATCTTCTCGATCCGTTTTGATGATAAGACCAATGGGGAACACTAAACACACACTAGAAGTGATAAGGGAAGTCCGGGTCGGTCCAATGGAAAAAGACTAAGTTGCCCCTTTATGCTATCTGATGATTTCTTCTTCGTCCAGTATCCGAATGACACGTTCGGGTAGTCCATTTTGGGTAACTTTCCGAGATCTATCCAGCGATACTAATTTCGTATCTAGAACGTTGTTAGATTAATTTCTAATAATTAACGTTCATTTTAAACTAATCGGGTTATTATCGACTAAAACGTCTCTTGATTATGATTGGACCACTCAAATAGTGTTGACGAGATTGAGTATCCTTACATTCTCTCCACCTTATATCATTTTCGTCCTCGAAAATCAAACCATCCTTCTGGTCTTCAAAAACTCCCCGCCTTATAGAATAATCCCATCTCTTGTCTAAGCGCACAACAACATAAAACATAGCACAAACCTATATGGCTCTACAACTAAAATCTAAAATTTGTAGCTCTAGGTTCAACTATGTTGATTTAAGTTTTATCCAAGAGAGAAGTATAAGTTTCTTACATGAAGCTCTATAACAGAAACTATGAATTTTAGATTTGAATTCTCTACACTAATTTCTATGTCAATAATTTACTGATTCTAAGTACCTTGAAGATCCATAATAAAGTTTCTCATTAAAATTTGGGATCTATTAGTTCACTATCAGAATCAAGTCTCCCTTCAATGCCTAGTGATACAAGAATGCAATTGCCCGTCTAGGTTCGTGACGCCTGACAATGCCTACTACCTAACAAGTATCACCTGAACATATCAGAATTACCAACCTCACTATTCCCCAGTGCTGGATTAACTAAGAACAAACTATTACGAATTATTATGTATTAATTTATTAAGATTAATTAGTCTTTAACTTCTATCTTTACTAGTGTATGTCTGATAAATTTACTTTGTAAAATATATAAGCAGTTCACATCATTTTAATAAATTTATTTATTCGAATTATTTATCTTATCTTTTATTTTATTATTATTTATTTATTTAATGAAATCGAATTTTAATTCCAAATGAGACTATATTATTACAACTAGATAGATTTTAAATTCATGTACTATGAAAGAATAACTGGATTTTATAACCATTATTTATTTAGTGTTGTATTTATTTGTTTATTTCATTATGTGACTTGATATAAGTAAATAACTGCTAATAAATTTCCATAATTGTTTGGGACTAATATTTTATTATTATTATAAAATTTATTTCTTATTGCTTAGACTGATAAAATTTAATCGTAGTTAATCATAATGCCAAGTTTATTTTTTTTTGTTATTAACACTAAATTGATTTGATTTGACTTTATTTCCTTAAATTTATTCTAGTGCCAAGTAATCCCTAAGTTGTATTATTAATAAAAATTACATTTTTATAATACAGTACTAACATAAAATTATTATTCAAATGATATTTACAATAACTCTAAATTTTTACAATAATTAGTATTAGACAGTATTATAATGCTTATTTAATCGAAAATTATTGTCTTAATTATACTATCATTTTCATTATCGTTTTATCAAATATTGTTATTTGATTACTAGCGTAACTAACATACAATCAAAATAATTATTTAGTAATAATACTTAGTTTAATTTTATTAAGCCCTAATCTTATAAATATAATTACTTTCACGAAAAGATTGATATAACAAATTTTATTTATTCAATTGAGTCGGTAATATAGTATATTTTGTTACATATTGGCGTTAGTAATTTAATATGATTTAAATTTTGAGTCTGCATAAATTTTTTTAATATGTCTTAATAGTCTTTAGATTTTGGGTATTAATAATAAGTATCTATTTCGCATGCAATTTTATTCTGCTTTAAGTTTAATTTTTGTTCTAAGTATTCAAGTATTATAAATATCACTTCATGTGTATAATTTAGTAATTTAGTGAATCATTTGTTGGACTAAAGATAATCTAGGTGTCAGATCGTTAACAAGTTTTAATCTATATTTTATGCCTTATATGACCTCATGTTCTAAATCCTTCAGAAAAAGTCTTATTTATCTATCTGGTTTAAACGCAAAACACAAAATTCAAATTTGTTATTAGTTAACTTTGTAAAGCTTAATAGTATATAAGCACTAATAATTTTCCACGGCTATTTAATCATAATCATTATTTTATCGCTATATATTCGTTAATGAGATTTTAATTTAAGTTATGTTCAATATAATATTAATTTTGAATTCTAACAATTTAATTTCGTCATACTAATTTTTCATTTCAAAAGATAATTAAATCTGTTTACGAAGAAGGATCCTAACAATATAATAATTTATTTTCTTTTAATTATAATATTACACTAAATATCCGATTGTAATTATTACTTTTTCATGTATGTTTGTTTCATTTTAAAGATTTATTGGATCATTTGTTAAACTAAAGATAATTTCCGTAAAAAATTTCTAACAAATTGAGTCTTTTCATTTTATACATTATTATATCCTCGTTTTCTTAAGTCTAACGCCTAATAAGCATTACATTAGTTATCTAGTTTAGAAGTAAAACTTATATCTCTAATTTGAAATTAGTTTAATTTACAAGACTTAACCGTAAACAAGTGTTATTAAATTTTCCATAACTATTTAATTAATTATAATTATTATTTTTATCGTTATATATCTTTAATACAATTTTAGCTAATTTAAGTTCAATATGATGCTAATTCACAAGCGCTAACATTACTTTATTATAATAATTATTATTATTTATTATCATCTATAATTACAATTATAATATATTTATTATAACATTGATGGTTCAATTATTATTCTAACTATTCTTACGAATATTATTATCAAATCCCAAAAATATTATTAATAAATTTATGTAATTATAATTTGTTTACTCTTCATATAAGTCAATGTGTTGAGTAAGTTTCAAAATTTGTCAATAATACTAATCTCACTATTTTATTATAGCATTAGATTTTCTATATGTTCGTACTTTTTAGATTAATTATTCTCAAATTCTTATTAGCTAGAGTACTGGTGTACCCTACAATGTTTTTACTTCATTACATACAAACAACCAAACAAACAAATCAATAAATCAAACAATTCTTTTAATTATTAATAGCTTTTAGTGCTTAAGATTTATCTCACAAACCCAACCTAGTTCTAAACTATTCTAGTTCTCTAACTGGCACTGGCTATTCCTATTGTTTCCCATATAAGATCTAATAGTAAGCTCTGATACCAACTTTGTAGCGCCCCCTAAGCTAGCAGCTGACTAATTCAAGAAATTAACTAAAAACAGAGGCACTAAGAATCCAAATTAAACACTTAAACTTTCAATTAAGAATTCTGCTACAAAAACTTAGCCCAAAGCTAACCCCGCTCAGAAACATATATACAAGATCTTCTCTCAAATGATACATATATAATAGTCAATTGGTTTTTAAATAAAATATACAACATAATAAATATAACAGAAGTTAATCAACTAGCGAAGTCAACCCGTGAAGCTTTCGCTGCGCAACCCTGATCTGTCACAGAAACTGAAGTGAGAATAATTAACATTTCACCTTCTAAGTAATCATAGGCAAGATTTGGAAAACAATACATGTTTTTCCGAAAAAATTAAACAGTGACTAAGTCACTGAAATAATCATACATATATATGGACAATCTCCTTCTTTAAACAATGTATAATATGGTTGTAAATCCCTACCCGACAATTCACACCTAATAGCTATGGATGCCACCAAGATCATGATGACCAATATTCTAAACAATAAAAGTTGAATTAAAGTAGGTATAAATGTGAAGAAGAGTATCCTATATACCACAGGTGGAAATTCGCATTTCCCATAACAATTCATATTGACAACAAAACAATACAGGTCCTTTCCAAATCGTGGAAAGATTCACAGAAATAACAGGATTTACATAATGCAATTTAAACAAAGCATGGAATGCACGGACAAACAATGCATGAGTTTAATAAACAAATACTTTTGTAAAAGAAACAATAATGATTACGAAAGAGTCAAATGCATTCCCACACCTTTTGATGACAAGCCACGCCTATCTCGAGATCCACGATCCACTGGTTCGTCCTTTGAATCGGTCGTTGTTAATACTAACTGTTAATCATACAAGCACTCTAAGAGTTTAATCAAAAGACTCGTACAAGGCCCATACAATTCTAACTAATGGTTCTAAGCCAAAGTTTACTAAACCGGCCCATTGATCTAAAGCCCATTCCAACAGTGTCAACTAACGGTCAATAAAAGTCAAAGGGTCAATTAACGATAAATGTCAGTCAACAGAGTCAAGGTCAGGTCAAAGTCCATGGTCAATGGTCAAAGTTTAAATCGGTCACTGAGTCAACTCAGGTCAAGACAGGAAACTCGGTGAGTACACCGATTCAACTCAGTCAGAAACTGAGTCACCTAAACAAAATTAGTCAGACATATGACTGGGTGACAGAACACTGTCCTGAGCTATTGTAGATGCCAAAACTTCTTACACAGCTGTGACTCTAACTCCAATTAAACAACAAAACTCTCTAATGTTCAGATTCATTAACTCAATTTGATCATTACATAAATATTCACTTTAACAAAATTCTAGAACTCAAAATACAATTGTAATTTAAGCTTTACCTACAATTGCAGCTCTAACCAACACTTGAGAGGTTCAACTCAACACACTCATCTAACCTTCATTCCTATAACTCAGTCACTTAACATCAGATTCTCAATTAGTTCTTATTTCAACATTTCCACTATTTCATCACCACTCAGGCTCTTCCTTGTATTTTACAGCACCACCACAGCTCAACCAATTCATTACATCATACCATCCCTCCGGAAACATTCCTTTCAGTCAAACCCAACATTCATCTTCATAGACAACACCATAGTTCACTTCCAAACCATACACACATCAACCTTAGTTTAAGTCTTAAAACACAAACTTTAAAATACAATCCCATTTATATTCAAATTATCAACTCAGACATCCAACAGCAGTGACCATTCAACTCCAATAAAAAACACAACCAAGCCTCCTGCAACTCAATCCAACATTTCACCTTACCAATATTTTCATTATACATGTACAACATTCATTCTCACAGCAAGTACCAAATTCTTCTCATATTCTTCAACTATATCAGATCACACACAAACTCCAAATTATAATTCAATTAACAGCAACCCTGCAATATATATCCTTAGCTGCAATCCCATTACCACTTCCATACTAATTTTCAAATCAATCTGCACTAATACAGTTCACTGAAAACTCAACTCCCAACATGCAACCACAGATCCTAAAACAACATCACCATAACTTATCCTTGAACCTTGCCTTACCTTAAATTTTAAATACAATCATCCAATTGATTTCTAGAACCAGTTCTACTCTTAAATTTTAAATAAATCATCCAATTGATTTCTAATTTTTTCCGCTTTAACCCATGCACTGATGATCTCCAACTCAACAACAAGACCAATATCAACTCGATAAGTACACCATCTTCTCAAACACAATTCTAATTCTTCCACCATTCCAATCCACATACCTACCAAAATATGAACAAAACACACTATCATTTCAACCAGACAGTCCTACTCTTAAATTTTAAATACAATCATCCAATTGTCAGAACTTCAGTCTTGTTACCATTCCCAAAGTCTCATATTTTTCTCCATACAACTAGTTACAACTGCACTTCCTGCAACCCATGCACCTGATGATCTCCAACTCAACAACAAGACCAATATCAACTCAGTAAGTACACCATCTTCTCAAACACAATTCTAATTCTTCCACCAGTTCAATCCACATACCTACCAAAATATGAACAAAACACACTATCATTTCAAGCCAATTCTAAAACACAATTCAATCCTTGTATCATCTCCGTTCTATGTAATTTAACACATAATCTTCAACACAATTCCATTTTTCTCTCATAACAATCACATACACAACCACCAACACTCACCAACTCTTCTTCATGAATCTTAAATTAACAGAAACCCTAAGTATACAGCTTAATTTCATATTAAACCAAAACTGAACTCCATATAATCAAAATAACTTCAAATTAACAAACCCAAATCAGATTCATCAACTCTTAACCAAATTCATATAAATCAGGCTTAAATCAAAGAAACCCTAAATTACCTGATTTAGGGAAGAACCTCATACCCAGCTTCAAATCCAACCTTAACTCTTGATTTGTGACACTCCCATCTTCAATCAATCCTCTAAACCTTCAATTTCATCGTCTACATCTTCCCTGAATCACTTATAAACCCTAACCCACTGACTCATGAGTTTATCTTCTCGATCCGTTTTGATGATAAGACCAATGGGGAACACTAAACACACACTAGCAGTGATAAGGGAAGTCCGGGTCGGTTCATTGGAAAAAGACTAAGTTGCCCCTATATGCTATCTGATGATTTCTTCTTCGTCCAGTATCCGAATGACACGTTCGGGTAGTCCATTTTGGGAAACTTTCCGAGATCTATCCAGCGATGCTAATTTCGTATCTAGAACGTTGTTAGATTAATTTCTAATAATTAACGTTCGTTTTAAACTAATCGGGTTATTATCGACTAAAACGTCTCTTGATTATGATTGGACCAGTCAAATAGCGTTGACGAGCTTGAGTATCCTTACAGTAAGCATAAATGGGGAGAATCCTGTAGCTTCCCTTCGTGTGGTTCTGTATGCCCATATGACGTTATATAACTCCTTACACCAGTTGCCATATTCCCCATCAAGTTTCTTCTTCATGTTATCAGCGATAGTCTTGTTAGTGATCTCAGCCTGCCCATTACTCTGGGGGTAAATCGGGGTAGCTTTTCTCTTTCTGATGTTGTAAGTGTTGAACAGGAGATCGATGTTCTCGCCTTGTAGTTTCTTTCCTTTATCCGATACGATAGCTGCAGGGACCCCAAAGCGGAAAATGATATGTTCCCAAATAAATTTGAAAACGTTTTTGTCTCGGATATGTCTTAATGGTGCCGCCTCTACCCATTTGGTGAAGTAATCCGTGGCCACAATCAGATACTTCCTTTGCCCTGTTACTACATGTAATGGCCCGACAATGTCTATACCCCACTTAGAAAAGGGCCACGGGCTTATGACTGAGTTTAAAGGTACTCCGGGAGCATGGATTTTCTTTCCGAAACGCTGACATTATTCACAAGCATTCTCCATTTGCTTCGCATCTTCGTTCATGTATATCCATAAGTAGCCCATTGTTTTCGCCTTGTCCGACAAGCTTCTGCCCGAGCTATGGTTTCCGGCTGCTCCATAGTGTAGTTCGTGAAGGATTATGTGGCCCTCTTCTTTAATCAAGCATCGTAGGAGTGGTCCTAGGTTAGATTTTCTATATAAAATCCCTTCCAACAGCTCTTAGGAACCCGACTTTCTTTTTATTTTGTTTATCTCGGGCCATCCCTTAGGTATCTCACTCGTCTCTAAGTATTGATGTATTGGCTTCCTCCAGTCTCCTTCTTTGTATCACTCGGCTGTGTTAATGGCCACCTCGACCCGTACTTCTGGTGTTTCTGCGATGGACGTTAAAAGAAGCCTCATGACACGTATGCCTTCGATTCTCGGGTCTACTAGTTGTGAGGCGATGTATGACAGAGCGTTCGAGTGCCTGTTATCTTTTCGGCAGATGTGGAGGAATCTAATGTTGGGTATTTGATTAATGTAAAATTGAGCGAGCTCCCGATATTTTTGCAACACAGGATCATGGGTAGCGTATTGGCCCGAATTACTAGTTGTGAGTCGCTAGTCAAGCGGACCTCTTGCAGCCCCATCTCCACAATTATTCGTAAGGCATGGATCACCGCTTCATACTCGGTGACGTTGTTTGTTGCTTTAAATTCTAGTCTGAACGAATGCACGATCTTCCTCCCTTTTGGTGTGGTAAATACTAGCCGGAGTCCCGATACATCTTTGTTTGATGCCCCATCGACGAAGAACTCTCATCGAGTAGGGCTTTTGGCGGCTAATAGGTCCGCTGGTTCCTCTTGTTCCTCCATCATTCCCGGTACACCTTCTACCTCATCCTCATCACTTAGGGGGAAATCTGCCAAGAAATAGGCCACCACTTGTCCTTTTATCGTGGTCCTCGTCTCGTACACCACGTCGTATTGTTTTATTATGGCCCCCACTTGGAGATTCTTCTTGATCGTCCATCACTATCCAATACTGCTTCAATAGGTGATTTGGTGAGCACCTGTATTTGATCAGCTTGAAAATATGTTCGGATCTTAGAAGAAGCAAAAGCTAGCACGAGTACTATCTGCTCCATTCTTGTATAGTTTCTCTCGGCCGGGCTTAATGTTTTACTAGTGAAATACATTGGCTTCTCCACATTCCCCTCCGATTTTACTAGCACCGCACTAATGGCATAAGGTGTCGCCCCTAAGTATAGGGTGATAATTTCTGACGGCTCGGGCCTCTAAAGAACCGGGAGGCTAGCTAGGTGCAACTTGATATTTTGAAAGGCCTCTTCGCTAGCGTCCGTCCATTGGAATTTCTCTTCTTTCTTCAAGATATCATAAAAGGCCATGCATTTATCCGACGACCGCGATACAAATCGCCCTAATGCTGCTATGAAACCATTTTGTTTCTGCACGTCTTTTACCGTCGCGGGAGACGGCATTTCAAGGACTTCCCGGACTTTCTCGGGATCCGCTTCTATTCCTCTAGGGGTGATGATATACCCTAAGAATTTCCCTGATGTGACCCAAAAGTTGCACTTGGCGGGGTTAATCTTCATCTTGTGTTTTCTCATCGTCTGAAAAATCTCCTGAAGGTCTCGGACATGGTTCTTAGTGCGACGACTCTTGACTAACATGTCGTCGACGTAGACTTCTATGGTGGCGTGAATCTTATCTTCAAACATGTCCCCTACCAATCTCTGGTATGTTTCCCCCGCATTTTTAAGTCCGAATGGAATTTTGGTATAACAATACAATCCCCTCGGTGTGAAGAAATAAGTATGCTCCTGGTCCTCGTGCGCCAATGGTATTTGGTTGTAGCCCATGTATCCATCCATTAAGGTCATCGCCTCGTACCCGACTATCGATTCTACTAGCTGGTCTATGCTGGGGAGTGGTAAACTGTCCTTTGGGCAGGCCTTGTTCAAGTCGCTGAAATCAATGCATATTCTGACCCCTCCTTTATTTTTTGGTACCACGACCATGTTAGATATCCACTGTGGATAGTGAGATTTTCTTATTATTCCAGATTCCTGTAGCTTCTTCAGCTCGGCCTCGACTACTGCCTGTAATGCTGGTGCGATGCGCCTCATTTTTTGTCTAACTGGTTTGAACTTTGGATCAATTTTTAAGTGGTGACAGCAGATCTTCGGATCAATTCCCTCCAAATCGCGCACCTCCCAGGCAAATGCGTCTAAGTTTTCCCTTAATACCGTCGTAAGTTGACTCGCTTGTTCATCCGATAACAACGTCCCGATCCTTACTACCTTTGGCGCTTCTACCATCCCCAAATTTACTTCCCGAGTTGGTTCAACCGTAGAGAAGTTCGCTTTGGCCTTCCGAGATAGGGACGCTTCCTTTAACTGCTATAAAGGGTCTTGATCTTGAGTTTCACATGAAATCACATCTTCCAATTCTCATACCGTCTGAATTTCCTTTGATTTGCTCTTCTCTCACCTTTGCCGAGCACGCCGTTCTTCATTAATTTCTACATCGATTTTCATGCACTGTCGTGCCGCCTGGGAGTCGCCTATAAATTCTGCTATTCCCTTGCAAGTTGGGAACCTTAACCTATGATGGTATGCTGACGCTACTCCCTTAATCCCAGCAATCCATGGGCGCCCGATAATTTCTTCATAAGGTGAGGCGACATCGACCACACAAAAGGTAGTTAGTGTTTGTGTGGTCGAGGAAGCCTCCACCATCTGAAACCCTTAGAGTTACCTATCCCTTGGGGATAGTTACTGCGCCATTGAAGCCGTAGATGCGATACGTTGAGGGGACGATCATGTCGTCTGATAATTTCATTCTTCTGAACGTGTCGTAGAATAATACCTCGACTGAGCTTCCGATATCCACCATAATCCTTCTTACTCCCCAATCTTCGATCAGTAAGGTGATGACCAATAGGTCACTGTGTGCTTGTCCATTTGCGGGGACATCCTTGGACGAGAATGAAATGGGTTGCACCATACAAGGTTCCATAGGTAGGGCCTTAGCTACGCTAAATATTTCCTTTCCCTCACGATCCCTTTTATGGATCCTAGAGGTGATTACTGGGCCGAGGGTATAGTCTTAAATAACCGAGTGTGAAATTTTGCTCACGAACTAAGTTGTTCTATTGATACGTACTTGATAAACCGGTGCATCGGGCGTTGCCATCGGCTGTGGTGCATGTCGGACAAATTGCCTCAAATACCCATCTCAGATGAGATGTTGAACGATATCTTTCACTTCTCGGCAGTTGTTGGTGGAATGGCCCCTATACTGATGGTAGTGACAGTACTCGGGGTGCTCCCTGGTCTCTTGGAACTTAACTCCCCTCGACGCTGGGTAGTTGATATCGTTTCTTTTCTCGAATTCCTTGAATACCTCTTCCAAGGGAGCATTTAGGGGGGTATACGATCGGGCTTCCTGCCTCGGCTTCTTCCCTTTAGCGATCCACTCTCTCTTTTCACTACTTCTCGGGGGTGGATCCGATCTCTTTTCTGGTCTCCTAATAGGGTCGTCTGTGACCGTTTTAGCTTCAATACCCGCTTCAACACTAGCTTCTTGTATTCCTCTATCTCTTGACTCGGCCTGAATTTCTTCCAAAGCGATGTAATGCTCCTGCATTTTTCTCATTTCCTTTAAGGTTTTGGCTTCTCGGAGAACATGGCTATCCATCTGGGGTCCGATCTCCCTAGCGCGTTTTCAAACCCAAAGATGGCCTGATCTACCGGCACCTTCCCAATGTCAGTACATAGCTTCCTACACCTATCGGTCAGGGTTCTTAAGGGCTCCCTGAATCTTCGGGCGAGGGTAAACAACTTGTTCAATCGAGGCCGAGGTCGACTGTTGTGCATATAGGTCTCAAGGAAGGCTTCGACTAACATCTCATACCCATTAATCGACCTAGGTGGAAGCTAATAGAACCAGTCTCGTGCCTCGCCCTCCAGGCTGGATGGGAAGAATTTACACATGACTACCGGGTTTTTCTTCCATTGGATTAGCGACATGGTGTACATATTCAGATGCTCGATCGCATCTCTTGTTCCGTCGAACCTAGAAGGAAATGTAGGTAAGGTACACTTTGGTGGGAATGGAATATGTTCGAGTTCTTGAGAGAAGAGCATCTTCTCAGCTTCGCTCATGATTTCTGCCAATTTGTTCTGTTCTCCCCCTCCCGAGAGATCTTTGATTTTTGCCTCCAATTCTTTGAATTTGGCTTCGGTTGCTCGTTCCTGTCGCCCGTTTCTTCCTCGCCTATCCTCATCAGTGGACGAGTCCTCTAGTGGCCCATATCTTTGTGTGGGGGGTACCGGAGGCGATGGTGGTTGTCCTGATTGGCCGGACTGATTAGGGTTGCTCGGCCCCATCATAGGTGGCGCGTGACCTGACCGGTCATGGTAGATCGATGTTCCTCGGCTGGACGAGCCTCTTGATCTGGTTCGTTGATTCCTCAACTGATAGTTCTCATATTCCAAAGCGAGGTTCCGTTGATGGAGCTCTCTTAGTGTCGCTTCTTGTCTCCTTTGACTCTCCAAAATGGCCAATAATGTCGGGTCCGTGCTTTCATGACTAGATTTCCCATTTGGGTTGTGTGGCCAAGGCTGTACAGAAGGGGGTGGTGGGGGTATTATCGGTACGATTATGTGGCCAGCCGTGTGACCAAGTGTTGGTCCGATATTGCTAGTTGTTCCTCGTCCCAGCGGAATCTTCCTGAGACGCTCTTGCTATTTCGCAAGGGATTCCTGGTACTCTACATGCTGCCTTGCTCTTTGTCTCTAGGCTTGTGCTGTAAGCGTTACCTCATCGTCATCGGTGTCTGAAGCTGTAAGCCCATCAACTTGTTCAACTCTTCTCTCAGTTAAAATAACTTGGTCCTGGGGTAGGGTGTTATCGTCTCGCCCCAGATCGACATCCTCATCGACAGTTGGCATTCCTCGCGCAGCTGCATGAGATTCCTCGAGCGATGGTTGTCGACTATCTTCTTTCCTCGGCCCATTTACCCCTGCCTGCATGCTGCTGCTAGCCGAGTGTGAAATTTTGCTCACGAACTGAGTTGTTCTATTGATACGTACTTGATGAACCGGTGCATAGGGCGTTGCCGTCGCCTGTGGTGCATGTCGGACAAATTGCCTCAAATACCCATCTCAGATGAGATGCTGAACGATATCGTTCACTTCTCGGCAGTTGTTGGTGGAATGGCCCCTATACTGATGGTAGTGACAGTACTCGGGGTGCTCCCTGGTCTCTTGGAACTTAACTCCCCTCGACGCTGGGTAGTTGATATCATTTCTTTTCTCGACTTCCTTGAATACCTCTTCCAAGGGAGCATTTAGGGGGGTATACGATCGGGCTTCCTTCCTCGGCTTCTTCCCTTTAGCGATCTACTCTCTCTTTTCACTGCTTCTCGGGGGTGCATCCGATCTCTTTTCTGGTCTCCTAATAGGGTCGTCTGTGTCCGTTTTAGCTTCAATACCCGCTTCAGCACTAGCTTCTTGTATTCCTCTATCTCTTGACTCGGCCTGAATTTCTTCCAAAGCGATGTAATGCTCCTGCATTTTTCTCATTTCCTTTAAGGTTTTGGCTTCTCGGAGAACATGGCTATCCAGATGGGGTCCGATATCCCTAGCGCGTTTTCAAACCCAAAGATGGCCTGATCTACCGGCACCTTCCCAATGTCAGTACATAGCTTCCTCCACCTATCGGTCAGGGTTCTTAAGGGCTCCCTGAATCTTCGGGCAAGGGTAAACAACTTGTTCAATCGAGGCCGAGGTCGACTGTTGTGCATATAGGTCTCAAGGAAGGCTTCGACTAACATCTCATACCCATTAATCGACCCAGGTGGAAGCTAATAGAACCAGTCTCGTGCCTCGCCCTCCAGGCTGGATGGGAAGAATTTACACATGATTACCGAGTTTTTCTTCCATTGGATTAGCGACATGGTGTACATATTCAGATGCTAGATCGCATCTCCTGTTCCGTCGAACCTAGAAGGAAATGTAGGTAAGGTACACTTTGGTGGGAATGGCATATGTTCGAGTTCTTGAGAGAAGAGCATCTTCTCAGCTTCGCTCATGATTTCTTCCAATTTGTTCTCTTCTCCCCCTCCCGAGAGCTCTTTGATTTTTGCCTCCAATTCTTTGAATTTGGCTTCGGTTGCTCGTTCCTGTCGCCCGTCTCTTCCTCGCCTAACCTCATCAGTGGACGAGTCCTCGGGTGGACCATATCTTTGTGTGGGGGGTACCGGAGGCGATGGTGGCTGTCCTGATTGGCCGGACTGATTAGGGTTGCTCGGCCCCATCATAGGTGGCGCGTGACCTGACCGGTCATGGTAGATCGATGTTCCTCGGCTGGACGAGCCTCTTGATCTGGTTCGTTGATTCCTCAACTGATAGTTCTCATATTCCAAAGCGAGGTTCCGTTGATGGAGCTCTCTTAGTGTCGCTTCTTTTCTCCTTTGACTCTCCAAAATGGCCAATAATGTCGGGTCCGTGCTTTCATGACTAGATTTCCCATTTGGGTTGTGTGGCCGAGGCTGTACAGAAGGGGGTGGTGGGGGTATTATCGGTACGATTATGTGGCCAGCCGTGTGACCAAGTTTTGGGCCGATATTGCTAGTTGTTCCTAGTCCTAGCTGAATCTTCCTGAGACGCTCTTGCTCTTTCGCAAGGGCTTCCTGGTACTCTACATGCTGCCTCGCTCTTTGTCTCTGGGCTTGTGCTGTAAGCGCTACCTCATCGTCATCGGTGTCTGAAGCTGTAAGCCCATCAACTTGTTCAACTCTTCTCTCAGTTAAAATAACTTGGTCCTGGGGTAGGGTGTTATCGTCTCGCCCCAGATCGACAGTTGGAATTCCTCGCGCAGCTGCATGAGATTCCTAGGGCGATGGTTGTCGACTATCTTCTTGCCTCGGCCCCTTTACCCCTGCCTGCATGCTGCTGCTAGTTACTGCACGATTCCTCAACATCCTTCTCATTCCTGAAGTGCTATCCATCGGGTACTTCGCGTAGTCATCCGAGTATCGCCCTAACCCTAGCCGAGTATCTCCCCCCCCCCCCCCTGCGACCAACGAGAGTCCGTTCACGGGACAAGTTAGCTAGGCAGTAGATGAAATATACTCTTTGTGTCCTATATAAAATCTAGATAACCAATTATTGTTGTGTTTTGTTAGGGTTTCTCAGAGTTTTAACATCATGTCACCGCCACCAGCTCCACCAACATCATCATCAATTATCGCAAACAACGATGATATCTTAACACAACTCCTAGTTTGTCTTCCTAACAAATCACTGCATAGATTCAGATGTGTATCGAAACAATGGTGCTCGCTCATCTCAGGTAACTATTTCATTCAAAGACGTAGCAGTCGTAAATACCGCCACCGTTCTATCAACGGACTGTTCTTGCACACACAGCTTGATGATCGATGCAGCAGCAACAGCAGCAGCGTTAATACCTGGAAATTCGACTTTATCTCCATTGATGCAAACGTAAGGGGTAATGCTATATCCTCTACAACCTTAAGTTTCACCAATGATATAGGAGGTATACAAATCAAACAATCTTGTAATGGTCTTTTATTGTGTAGTACCTTCCAAATATACAACTTTGACACCAGAAGATTTGATTCAAGCGCCAAGAGGTACTACATATATAATCCAACCACCAAACAGTACAATATCCTGCCTCGAGTTGTCGATCGAAAATACAATTATGGATTGTATTTCAGTGTTAGTTTAGCTTTTAATCCGATCAAATCACCTCATTACAAAGTTATTTGCATGTTGAGGAATGCGAAAGAGGATTATGAGATACATATCTACTCTTCGGAAACATGTTCATTGAAGGTCGTTGCACATTCACATGCTTTTCCTTATATATGGGGTTCTGGTGTCTTTTGGAATGGTTTGTTGTGTTGGCACAATGGAGGTAGCTCTTTTGTTTATTTCGATACTGAGAGAGAAATATTTGGCCAAGAAAAAATGCCATCCTCATTCTGTTTCCTTTTGCTATCAATACGCACTAGTTTATACTTCGGTGAGTGCAAGGGTCGTTTGTATTATATTGAGCTTGACTTAAATCCTGACATCAGTATCTTTGAGAGGCATTGCAGTAATGGATGGCGTCTAATATACAATATCCCTATGCAAAGATTAAGAGAGTTATTTTTTAAGAAGATCGGGGATTGTTTCTTACAGAAGGATGTCAAAGTGTTGCTTATCGATGTTCAAGAAACAGAAGAAGAATATGAATCCCCGAAGTTGGTTTTACAAATCCGGAATAAAGTTTTTTCTTGTGATCTGGAGAGCGTCAAAAAAAACCTTGACACAGAGCCTTCAGAACTCTTTGTTCAGGGGGATTCGGGACATGGTAAAGTCATTCATGCTTACCAATACATAAAGTCGTTCGCTCATGTCTGACGATGAAATCTAATGCTTTGGTTGATGCTAGTTCACGCCGGTTGTGTTGACTTTCGCATGTGGCTACTGCCTACTGTTAATTAGTTTGATCATGGTCGAAGAAAACCGAGCTTGAATTTTAACGTACATGTGTTACGGTCATACATTTATGAGCCAATTTATACATTTATTTTTTCGTTTTTTCATCTATCTAGAGGGTTGTAAAATTCAAACGAATTTCCAACATTGCATAGGCTTTTTTTTTTTTTTTTGATCTGCAAATGTAAAAAATTTACAGAAGAAAGCCTACCAGGGGTAAGCAAGAAAGGCTCAGAAGAGCTTACAACCCAAACAGGATCAGAAGATCTTAAACCGACAAACCCTTTTTACACAAAAAAAGAAAAAAAAAACCCAAAGAGAACTAAAAAACAAAGAAAGAGTCCCAGTGTAAGAGAGCATCGTTTAAAGATAAACCCCTTAGATCCTCTGACTCTTTTTCACTTGTTTAATGACGTTGTTCTTCGAAAATTATGGCATTTCTGATGGTCCAACAAATCTCAAGAACAGGCCAAAGCTTTATCCCAATTGGATGTTTCAGATTACATTTCCAACTCTTAATAATTGTGTCAATGCAGTTGGGCATTGCCCCTTGAGTGCTAACATCCTGAAATGCTTCAAAACTTGTTAGTCAAACAACAAAGACGACAACCATCGATTATATGAATAGTTTATCCAAAGTGTTGAGTCTTTTATAATAAACCAGCCAGAGGAAGAAACCCACTCTTTGCGGCCAATACCTTGACCAAACACTAAGATTTAATATGGGCAAGTCGTTGTCCGAAGCCATCTTAGTGTAACTAGATTTTACAGAAATTTTTCCAGTTTTGTCCAATCTCCAATTAAGCTGATCAAGACCTTGACTTAAGCAAACAGGCTCCAAAATGGCAGTCAACTATTGCATAGTTTATTTGAATTGCATCTTCCCTGAACTTGGAAAATATTGGGAAAATCTAAATCTTCCTCGTTGTTACTCTGATCTCTCATGTGGTATCATTTATCTGCCAGTTAGTCGAACCCTGGAATTGTGTCGCTAAAGCCACACATTGATCTAGGACATCTATTAGATTTAGGATTTCCGTCTCCGTCACCCACAACAACAAAAAAATCAATCCAACCAGACCTAGCCCAAATTAGAACCCTAAAATACCTACTCCCAAGTACCCCACTGATCATTTGTTTATTCCCGACTTGCAGCCACTCGGCATTTACAAACAGCAAAAAATTATCTCATTGTTTGAGTTTGAGAACACCACTCTTATGTCATCCCATTGAGTAGCCACTCAATTCATGACTTGATGGCCAATTTTTGTAGTAGTTGAAAATCCCACCACTACACCCCTTAAAAATTTGTAGACATCTAAATTGAAGATTAAAGTGCTAAAATTGTAAATTGACACAAGAATTTTTTACATAGTTCGATCAATGTGATCTACATCCATAGTTCTTAACTATGATTGTTGAAATTACATAAGTGTTACATTTAGAATCTATGAATTTTTGAGTAGACCTCTAGTTCTAGTTTTTTGGGGAAGAAGATGATAATACTAAAGATCAGATTGACCCTTTCTCTCTCCTTCCCTTCTCTTTATATATGTCTTTACATAGTGGATGAAAACTAATAAAACCCCTATTTTTGGACCGGACGTGCGTTAACGACGCACGCTTATATTGGTGTTTCTCGCACATACTCCTTACTACCGCACGACTCATCATACTTTTAGTGTGACTTTGTGACGTCATCGTTGGCATGCTTTGTGCGATGTCTTCGCTTGATAGTGAAGTGATCATTTCTCTTAATAATAACACGTGCGACATTTCACCCCTACATTTTGCCTCTTTTTTCTTGAATATTGCTTGAAGAGAGATCTTTAAGAAAAAATACGCCTTGTTGTAATTGTTAGAGTGAGACGCGTGGTATTGGTGTATCCTTTGATCTTTATTGTTGAAGAAACAAGCGAAAGAATACTAACATTGAAAAGTACATACTTACCTCTATTCTAATGTGAAGTTTCAAAACTTTGTTTTTGTTGATCACAAGCTCTTGATGCGAAGATTCACTGTTTTTTTATTTTGCCTCTGCGTACTTGGTGTTGGAGTAACCGAGATGGTATTGAACTTTCATGAGAATCTTGGTGTTTGAGGTTGAGGGTTGGTTGTTGATGTTGAATGACTCGAAGCTTTAATGGGTTTGGTTCTTTGGAGATTTTGTTGAGCTTGAGTGTGTTTGATTTTGTAAAGAAGATGCTTCAAGGATTGTTGATGTTAGAGGTGCAATGAATTGTTGTTTGTGGTTTCTGTGAGATAGATTCCACTTCGCTTGCTCCATTTTTGTGGAGGATTCTTGTTATTCATGAGTGAACGTCTTCTTTGGAGATGATTCTGACCGAGAAACTAAAGAACATCAAATATTTTCTTTGTATTCCATAATCGCCTTTTTTCTTTAGCTATGAGGGAAGAATTGTTGATGAAGATGGAAATGCTTTGATTGGTGAGGTTGAATGTGAACTTGTGCTTGATCTTTGTTTCTTTCGAGTTGATGAGCTTTAGTGAAGATTGACGATGTTGAGAAGATAAAGTCGCTAGACAATCTTCATTAGGTTTACAAAATTTTTGATTTTCTTCATTACAATCTCAGAAGCACAACTGAGATATTTAAAAACCTTTTGCAGCTATTACAGGATTGGATGGTGCATAACATACACAAAACTTCCACCTGACAATTACCTCACATGCTCAAGTCTCACAGGCACTCACACATATTTCACACACTCAAATCAAAAATAGAAACAGATATTCTACCCCCCGCAAGATCAGGGTTTGGAGAAATCAAGGGCACTGATCTTGAGCCGCAATAAAAAGAAACGAGTAGTCGACAGTGCCTTTGTGAAGATAATCCGTTGTTTGATCCTGCATAGAGAGGAATCGAACATCCAAGGCCTTGGCAGTAACAAGGTCACACACATAATGAAATGCATTTTCAATGTGTTTCATTTTATTGTGAAAAATAGGATTCGCAGTTAAGTATGTAGAACCCATGTTGTCACACTACAAGATAGGCACTCTTGGCAAGGAGAAGTGCAACTCAGTAAGGATTGATTGAACCCACACAATCTCAGATGTAGCATCAGCTAAAGCACGGTACTCAGTCTCTGTACTGGATATGGATACAGTTTTTTTCTTTCTAGAGCACAAAGAAATCAAATTAGGACAAAGAAAAAGAGCCATACCACTATTAGATCGTCTATCAGACATATCTCCAGCCCAGTCAGCATCAAAGTAAACCTTTTATTGTAATTCTGAAGCCCTTTTAAATTGCAGACCAAATGAAACAGTCTCATTTAAATATCGTAAAATTCTCTTGACAACTGACCAATGTTCATTAGTAGGATTCTTCATATGCTGACATGTTTTATTTACTGCAAATGCAATGTCAGGCCTAGTGACTATGCCATATTGCAATGAATCTACTGTACTTCTATAAAGAACTGGATCCTCAAAAATTCTAGTATCACCATCAGATTTGGAAGGAAATATTGGAGTTGATGTAGGTTGGGCAGCATTCATTTTGGTCTTGATAAGTAAATTTGTAATGTACTGCTCTTGAGAAAGTAAGATATATGCTGAGATATGGATTCCCTGAATACCCATGAAAAAATGAAGTAATCCCAAGTTTTTAATGGACAAATCTTGACCCAGAGAAGAAATGAGAGTGTCAATATCTTTTGTGGATCTCCCAATCACCAAAAAATCATCTACATATATGAGAATGTAAAGTGCAGAATGATTGGTTACCCTGTAGAAGAGAGAGGTATCTGTCTTGGAAGGTAAAAATCCACGAGAACATAAGAACTTACTCAATCTCTCAAACCAAGATCTAGGAGCTTGGTTTAAACCACATAAGGACCTCTGAAGCTTACATACATGATTAGGAAGAATTTTATCTTTATATCCATGTGGTTGAACCATAAATTATTCCTCAGTTAGATGTCCAGTTGCCTCACCTGCCAATTCTTGTAGAGACAAATAGCGAGAATTATTCTGACAGTAGTGGGTTTGACCACATGACTGAATGTGTCTTGATAATCAATACCTTCAACTTGATTGTAGACTTTAGCCACTATTCTGGATTTATATCTCTATATAGATCCATCTGCTCTTCTTTTGATTCTGAATATTCATTTGCAGCCTATAACATTTTGACCATCTAAAGCAAGAACTAACCTCCAAGCACCATTTTGAAGTAATGATGTAATCTCTTCATCCATTGCATCTCTCCACTTTGGGTCCTTACAATCCTCGTAATAGCAAGTAGGCACTGTTATATTCTCACTCATACTTTGAACTTCAGAAGCAAATATTATTGGTTTAGGTTTAGAAATACCCATTTTGCCTCTTGTCTGCATTGGATGAGCATTTGTGACTGATGAAGGTGCAGTAGTAGATGTTGGAGTAGAATCTGGTTGTAGAGCAGAGTCACTGGATATATGTGCTGTAGTAGAAGATGAAACATCAACTTTATTTGAGATATGTGTTAGTGGAGTAGAAGCATCAGTGACAGGTATGACAGATATTATGGCAGACACTGCTGTAGAATTATCAGAAGAAGAAAACAGTGTAGCATATGGAAATGTATTATCATCAAATTTGACATCCCTGGAAATAATATTCTTTCGGTACTTTGATTGAAGCACCCTTAACCTTTATGCATAAGACTGTAACCAAGAAAAATGCATTGAAAAGATCTTGGTTCTAGCTTGTATTGATTGAACTTTCTTAAGCATGGATAGCAAGCAGAACCAAATGTGTGTAAGAATAGATAATTATGTTTTACATTAAACAAACATTCCAGAGGTTACAATTGATCCAAATTTGGTGTAAGTAATCTATTAATTAGGTAATTAGCAGTTTCAAAAGCATAAGACCAAAATGATATAGGTAAAGAAGCATGATGTAATAGAGCCAAACCAGTTTCTACAATATGTCTGTGTTTTCTTTCTGCTGTACCATTTTGAGCATGAGCATGAGGATAAGAAACTGTATGTCCTATCCCACAAGAATTCAAAAATGTAGACACATTTCTGTATTCACCACCCCAATCAGATTGAATGAACTTGATCCTTCTATTAAGTTGATTTGCAACAAGATTTTTAAATTTGACAAAAGTTTCAAGAACTTAAGATTTATAAGCTAAAGGATACAACCAGGTGAACCTACTGAATGAATCTATTAAAGAAACATAGTATTTATAACCATT